>JAKSZT010016091.1:0-15064 GCA_026826555.1 Tolypeutes matacus | reverse complement strand
TTTGTTCGCCATCATATCCATTACCTTTTTAGGTGTGTTAGCTATTTTTTCAGTATGTTCTCCCAGTGTCTTCTTTATATCCTTAATCTCTTCCTTCAATTTTTTAAGTTGGTCCATGATATTTGTTTGGATAGCTTTGATTAGTTGTTCGATGTACTGCATTGCTTCCTGGTTTTTATTTTGTGCACTGGACTGGTCCATGTTTTCCAGTTTTTCAGAGTCATTTGTATTTTTCTGTTGCCCTCTGGTCATCATATTATCTTGATGGGTTTGTTCAGTTGATTAGCTTTTCTCTATGCTCTAGAATTTTATTTAGCTGTTGGTTCTGCGTGTGAGTTAAGTTTTCTCTTTGGCAGTTTTTCTTCTTATTTTATTTCCTTACTTCTTTCTATGTTCCCTTGAAGGCAAAAGGTTAGGGCCAGAGGAATCAAAAGATGTAAGGAAGGCAGAAGGATAATAGAAATATTGATAAAAGTTAGAAGAGGGGCAAAATGAGACTTAATGAGATGAATATTTAACTTGTGTAGGCAGTGTAGAGTACTAGGAAAAAATATGGAGTTCCTATAATGGACTGGGAAAATAAATGGAGGAATATATATATATATAGTGATTTAGAAGGCTAGAATTATGAGGAGGTAGAGAAATAGTAGAGAAAAGTCTGAAAGGAAAAAGTTAATACTAATAAAAAAAAAAAGAAAAAGAAAAAAGAAGAAGAAAACAAAATAGATGGGATAGAAATTGACACCCTTAAGTTGTGGGCCTATGAAAAAATGTTGTCTCTAAGAGCCACAACAGAAAACAGAAGGCAGAAAGATGCAGGAAGGATAAGCGATAGTTTGTAATACAGAATCAATATATACAGCAAGTGGGAAATTACTGAATAAGAAGCCCAGCAAAGAAGCGACCAGCTGGAGCACCTATTTAAAAAAAAAAAAATAGAAGGAAAAAGGAAGGGGGGAGGAAAATGGGAATAATAGCAATAGACCAGAAAGTAACAGAGAGAAACCAAAGATCCACACAGGCAAGCAGTCAAACAGAGCTAAGGGGGGTCAATGATTCCCCTAGGGTCCACGTGGATCCTTCCTGCCTACTTGTGTTTATCAATGAATTTCCCCACAGGGTTCTATATGCAGGTCTGAAACAGCTTTTAGCTATTAAACTAAATTAAAAAGAATTTATTTTTCATTTGTTGAGGTGACCTCACTGTTTTTTGTTGTTGTTGTTGTTGTTGTTTTAGCCAAATGCAGGACCCAAAATAATTCCTCTTCTAGACCAACCCCCTTACAGAAGGGACCCTAGCTGGGCCCGTGGAAATTAATCAAGCACGTTCCACTTTCCGGACTCCCCAGGTTAGCTGAAGCTCTGATGTTAGTCAGTGAGGAGTGCTAAAGATGGCGGATTCCGCCCCTTCTAGCGCCGAGCTCCAGCGTCACCGGGCTGCTCAGTAAATCAGTTTGAGTGCAGATTCGCGTCTGCTCTCAGCCTGGTGCTGCTTCAGTTCGGCTTATCTGTTCCCCAAAGCTATGGGGCGGTGCAGGCAGCCAGATCGATGTCTAAAAATATAAAATACCCTTCCCTGTCTTCCAACCGAACCCTCCCTTCTTTGGGAAGTGTCCCTTCCTCCTGGCTCCGCAGTGGCCCGGGTCTTATCCCTGGGTGGCTAGGGAAATCAGCTGCGTTCCCCGACCAAAATCCCCCCTCCAGTTCACCGGGTGCTGACTAGCTCGTTTGCTCTGTTCACACAAGGTCCAAGGGGCGCCAGGCAGCCAGATCCCCAGAAAATAAAACTTTTTCGCCCCGCCCACGGCTCCAAATGGCCGTTTTATTTTTTATTTCCGTAACCGCGGGGCTCAGCCGCCTGTGCCAACCTCCACCGGCAGCCTCAAAACTCACGAATCTCCACCGTTCGGTCCACGCCGCCGGTCCGCGCAGATAGATGTCCCAAGCTTCTCACTCCATGCGTGCACAGCACAGACCCCCGGGCAGGACCCCGTCCCCAATCCGCCTTGCTCTGGGAGTTTGCAGTGTGCGCCCTCCTACACCAACGCCATCTTACCGCCCCTGGATGCCTCAACTATACTGTTTTTACACTCGAGCTGGTGCAGGCAAAGCACCCAGCACCTTTGCCACACATGCACCTCATTTTTTATTGCTGACTCACCTTTCTGGAGTGGGGTAGTGGTTGCTCCACCTTCCCCTGGATCCTCCTTCAGCTTTTGTGACACCTGGGCCAGGTTTGTTGCTAGCACTGTGACAAAAGGTGCCAGCTTCTCCTACAGCATACCAACATCATCAAAGTTGTAAGTGTTGAGGGGTTCACACGAGTTTCCTTGTTGCCATTCACATAAGGTTTCAGTGTGTCCTCTTCCCATCTTTACCTCCATCTTCCTTTTTCAAGTGTCTTCCCTGTAGACTTCAAGCTCCAGCATCAGATGCAAAGATTATAGTCTTATAGAGACTGTTAGACTACCGTCCTAATGATCTGTTCCTTTGCTCAAGTCTTAACCGCTCAAAACATCCTTGTAGGAAAGAGTCTGTTCCATGCCTCTCTCCTGGATTCTGGCAGTCCATGGCACTCTGCTTCAGTCATCACATAGGCAGCCTCGACTCGGCCTGTGTGCAAACTTCCTCTGCTTGTAAGGACACCAGCCGTATTGGATTAATGGCCCACCCTACCAGTATGACCTCATTTTAATGAGCCTGTTTCCAAATAGGGCCACATTCTGTGCTACTGGGGATTAGGATTTCAACATATCTTTTGAGGGAACACAATTCCATCCACAACCATCCTATTCCAATTTTATACAACTCTCAGAGTGTATAGGGAACGAACAGTTCTGCAACAATTTATAACTCAAATACTTAACACTTTCTATTAAATAAAGGTATCTCCTTTTCCGTTATGTAAGCCCTTTTGTTTTTCATTCTATTACTCATCTAAAAAAAACTTTTTATCTTGAAATAATCTAAAATTTACAGGACAGTTGAAAAATAATACAAAACCCATACAGAATTCCCCCCTCCCAGATATCCAGATCCACCAACTTTTAACATTTTGTCATGTTTGCCATATCATTCTATCTATCCATTCATCTATTCATCTGTCCATCCATCCATCAACCTATTTTCTAAATATCTGTGGTATATATGCTTATATTCTATATTCCAATGTTTTCATATGTCCCAATATGTCCTTTTGGACCCTTTCTCTTCCAGTATTAGCTCTAACCCATGATCAATGTATTTAATTGTCATTCTTTCTTTAGTCACACCTTTTTAAAAAGATTGTGGAAATATCATAAACTTCCCATCTCAGCCTCTCCAAGCCATTCACAGTGTTGCACTGCCCTCACCACCTGCCATTAACCAGCTATGGCTCATTTTTTCCACACATGTTCATCATATTTATTGTGGTTTCTACATTTCTCTAATGAAAATGCAAACAGAAAAACACTATCTCTGTAAGATTAGCCAAGCCACAGTAAATAAGCACACACATACACATACTAGATTTTTTCCAGTTCACTTACCCACCCTACCCCTAAGTGAAATTAATATTTTACAGATGCTGCTTTTGGTCACCAACATAGCAGCAAATTACATGCTATACCACAGGTTTCAGGATTCCAAGATCCAATACCTTCTTGGAAGAATAGGAAAGTTGACATCTTCTCAAGTATGAGTAAACACTCATATGTGTGTGAGCATCGCCACATAATTTCAGTTTACCCTGAAGTCAGGACAATCGTGGTTATAATCTACCTGAGATTTGTCATGTAGACTGTAGTAAACAGTCTTCAAGATGGCCCCAGCAAGTCTCGCCTCCTGGTAGTCATACCATGGTATAGCTACTGCCCACGCTGAATAGGCCTGACCTTATTAACCAGTAGGATATTATTGAGATGACAGTATAATTTCTGTAGCTAGGTCATAAAAGATATAGAAGCTACTACCTTGTTCTCCTTGGATCACTTATTCTGAGAAAAGCCAGCTGCCTTATCATGACACAGCTCTGGAGAAGTCCATGTGGTGAGGAACTGAGGGCTGCAGCAAAGGGTCAGCATCAACTGACCTGGCTTGGAAGCAGATCCTCCAGCCTTAGGCAAGCCTTCAGATCACTACCACTCTAGCTAATATCTTACCTGCAACCTCATGAGACATCCTGAGTCAAAACCACCCAACTAAATCACTCACAAAGTACTGACCCACAGAAACTGCATGAGATGATAAATGCTTATTATTGTTTTAAGCTGCTAAATTTTGAGGTAATTTGTTGCCTTTTCTTTTTTGGTAACTGGAAGATTTGATACCTGGAAGTGCCGAATTAAAAGCCTTTTGGGACTGGTCAATGGGAAGAAGCTGGAAGGACTTTGAGGAGAGTGTTGGTGATTGCCTAAAGTGCTTTGAAGAAACTGTAAATAGAAGCCTGATGACCTATGATAAGACTGCTAGCAAAGACTCAAAGGAGAGTGAGAAAAACATTATTGGAAACTAGAGGAAATAGGGTCTTGCTATGTAATGGCAGAGAGTTTAGCAACACTGTCACCTGCAGTAATGTGAAAACTAGAAAATGTACCCACTGAACTGGGAGATATAATTAAGTTTATAGTGATACAAGCTAGGCAGTGTGTGGAAGATGCTCCCTGGTTTCTTATTGATGATTTTAGTAAAATACAAGAGGAGAGAGATAAACTAAAGGAAGGATTATTAAACAAAATTGTTGGATTTGAATGTTCCCAGCCTCTCCAAAGACAAAAGATGCCAAAATTAAGAAATGGCTTCTGGGAAAAGATCAAATCCAGGGAACTCTTTTTTTTTTTTTATTTTAATTTGTCAAGGACAGGGTTTACTGGCTTTTTAAAAATTTATTGAAGTTTATCACTCATACATGAACATACATAAACAATAAGTGTATAGTAATAGTTGTGAACTTACAAAACAAACATATATAACATCATACAGGCTCTCATACCTCACCCTACCACCAATACTTTGCATTGTTGTGAAACATTTTTAACTAATGATTAAAGAGCATCCTCAAAATATTACTACTATCCAAAGTATTTTCCCCAACCTACCCTATTATTATTATTTTTTATATCATTTATACATGAACAGACATAAACAATAAGTGTATAGTAAAAGCTGTGAACTTACAAAGCAAACATGCATAACATCATACAGGGCTCCCATCCATCACCCCTCCACCAACACCTTGCATTGTTGTGAGACATTTGTTATAAATTATGGAAGAATATTGCCAAAATCTTACAACTAATTATAGTCCTTAACTTACATTTGGTGTATTTTTCCCCAACCCACCCTATTATTATTTTTAAAATATATTTTTATGACAGAAGTTGTAAACTTAAAAAACAATCATGCACATGTGCAGAATTCCCAAACAACACCATTCTATAATCACACCACACCGTGGTGGAACATTTGATACAGATTATGAGATAATATCATCCAATTATTACCAGTTCCACTGCATACATTTGGCACACATTTTCCATACCCCCCCCCCTAATTATCAACACAGTACATCTTTAGCATAGTTGCAAGAATATTACATTATTACTGTTAACCACACTCCATAGGTCACTCCAGTTGTGTTTTTCCCATGCTTCTCCACATTCCCACCACCCTGCAGTAGTGATGTACATCTTCTCTAGCTCACAAAGGACACTCTTGCAGCTGTACTATCAACCACTATTCTCATCCATCTCTGGGTTTACTGTGCTATTCAGTGCCTAGATATTTCTCTACCTTTCTGTCAATTGGCTTCTACATCCCTAGACTACTATTTTCAGCCACATCCCATTTATAAACCAGCTGTTACTCACTATAATGTGTTACCATCAACTCTGTACATTTCCAGACTTTTACAGTAAAGCTAACTAAAACTTCTACATACATTAAACATCAGTAGTCCATCTCAGTCCTCCTCCCATCTCCTTTAAGAATCCACCACCTACCACCAGGTCTTGAAAATATTTTCCTACATTTTCTTCTAGAAGCTTTATGGGTTTTTATATGTTTAAGTTTTTTATTCATTTTGAGTTAATTTTTGTATAGGGTGTGAGATAGGAATCCTCTTTCCTTCTTTTGCTATGGATATCCAATTTTCTCAGCACCATTTGTTGAATGGACTCTTCTGCCTGAGCTGGGTGGGTTTGACAGGCTGGTCAAAAAGCATATGACCATAGATGGGAGGGTCTGTTTTTTAACCATTAATTCAGTTCCATTGGTCTATGTGTCTGTCTTTATGCCAGTACCATGCTGTTTTTACCACTGTAGCTAGGTAATACAACTTAAAGTCCAGAAATGAGCCTTCCAACTTTGCTTTTCCTTTTTAAAGATGTTTCTGGCTATTCAGGACCCCTTACCCTTCCAAATAAATTTGATAATCATGTTTTCCATTTATTTAAAAAATGCTGGTGGAATTTTTATCGGAATTGCATTGAATCTGTATATCAATTTGAGTAAAATTGACATCTTAATGATATTTAGTCTTTAAATCCTTGAGCATGGAATGTTCTTCCAATTATTTAGGTCTTTTTAAAATTTCTTTTAACAATGAGTTGTCATTTTCTGAATATAAGTGCTTTACATCATTGGTTAAGTTTATTCCTGAATATTTGAGTTTTATCTGTCATATTTTATTTTCACCACTCTTTTGACATTTTTAATTACTTTTATTGATATAATCTTTATTTCTAGACTCTCTTCCAGTCATCTCTCTCCTGTCTTTTCATTGCAGGCTGTAGCACACCCTTTAGTATTTCCTGCAAAGCAGGTCTCTTGGTTACAAACTCTCTCAGTTTCTGTTTATCTGTGAATATTCTAAACTTGCTCTCATTTTTGAAAGACAGTCTTGCCAGATATAAAATTCTTGGCTGGAAGTTTTTCTCTTGTAGTATCTTAAATATATCACACCACTGTCTTCTTGCCTTCATGGTTTCTGGTGAGAATCAGCACTTAATCTTATTGGGTATCTCTTATACATTATGCATTGCTTTTCTCTTGCTGCTTGCAGAATTCTCTCTTTGTCTTTGGCATTTGACATTCTGATTAGTATGTATCTTGGAGTTGGTCTATTCAGATGTTTTTGGATGGGAGTACATTGTGCTTCTTGGACATGGATATCTATGTCCTTCAATAGGGTTGAGAAATTTTCTACCATTATTTCTTCAAATATTCCTTCTGCCACTTTTCCCTTCTCTTCTCCTTCTGGGACACATATGACACGTATGTTTGCATGTCTCTTGCTGTTCTTTAGTTCCCTGAGACCTTGTTCAGGTTTTTCCAATCCTTTCTGCATCTGTTCTTTTGTATGTTCACTTTCAGAGGCCATTTCTTCAAGCCCAACAATCCTTTCTTCTGCATCCTCAAATCTGCTATTATATGATTCCAGTGTATTTTTAATTTCATTTATTGCACCTTTCATTGCAATAAGATCTGCTATTTTTCTATGTATGCTTATAAATTCTTCTTTGTGCTCATCTGTTGGAGAAGATGCTGAGAGTCAGAGTATAAAGGGTTAAGCATCTAAAAAGCATGCTTGCTAGAAAAGAAACATTAGCAAATGTCTCCAAGGACTCTGCACATTGCAGACGTCAAAGGGAGGAAGCAGAGCGGAATGAACCCACCACTAAGAAGTTATTGTATAAATCCCTAATCTAGAGATACAGGAACCAGCAGTGCTCTTACGTGCCATGCAGAGGAACTAACAGAAGATGCCCTACTTTTGTTATCAGCTTTGTAGTATAAAAGCAGCTTCAGCCTAAATAAATTTGCCTGCATTCCACATGGAGTGAGGTCCCCTGATCCCAATCTTTTTTTGGATCGTTCCCGGCACCGTCTACCTCCACGTTGAATTACAACAGATGGCACCCAACGTGGGGCTAGACTAGTCTTCTCTCGTCGTCTTCTTCTCTGGATCAGTGCCGTGGAACTAAGGACTGTTGTTGCTGGGTCGGACGGTCCTTGAATCTTATAAGGGAGTCAAATAATCTTGATCATCAGGGTAATGGGTAGTCAGTCGACTCGGTTAGAGGAATATTCCCAAGTTTTGAAGACCCTGTTAAAGAATACAGGGGTATCTGTGACGACCCACGAGTTACTAGAACTCTTTTCTCTTGTACAGAAACATTGTAACTGGTTTCAGCCGCAAGGATGGCATGTGTTAAATTTTAAGCAATGGAGGTTAGTAATGAAATCATTGCGAAGAGCTTATCAAAAAGGGGAAACAGTTCCTCTTCAAGTGTGGACTCTCTGTCATCAAATAGCCACTGCCTTAGATCCTCTTCAATCTGAAGAAGAGGATGATGAAAATGCTGCAAAAGGTGTTGATGATAGTACTCAACAGCCTGTTTTAAAGGAGGGAAGTTTTGAAGTTCCTGAGGGTTGCACTTCTGATCAGGAGGATACTGTTTTCTGCCGTACTAAGGGAACTAGCACTAGTTTGTTGAATCAGCCAGCTGCTTTTTCTGCTCAGCCTTTGTATCCTACCTTACCTAAGGAGCAAAAGGAACAGGGAACTAATCCCGGAGACCTAGGTATATTTAAGAAAACTTCTACTAAAGATTCCTGGAACCCTGCTCCTCCACCTGCTAACCCTTTTACTATATTTCCTGATGGTTTTGATGATAATCCGTGTACCAATCGTGTAAAGGTTCCTAACACCCAGGCTTCATCGCCTCTCATGAGATGTATTGCACAGGGCAGAAGTATTGGTGATTCCGAAGCCCTTCAGATGGTGGCACAGTTTCCTGTAACTATAACTCAACTACCCCCTGATCAAGCTAATCCTCAGGGAGTTTTGGAATTCCATCATGAACCGCTTCCTTTTAAACTACTGAAGGAATTAAAACAAGCCTGTGCTCAATATGGGGTTAACTCCCCTTATACTCTTGGTCTTCTCAAAGGGCTGGCTCAAACAGATAGATTAATCCCATGGGACTGGGAAATGCTAGCTCATACAGTTTTAAATTCTGCTGAATTTTTACAATTTAAAAATGGTGGACGGATGAAGCTACTCAAACGGCCAGGCGTAATGCAACTCAAAACCCTCCTGTTCCAATAACTCTTGATCAGCTTTTGGGTACTGGTGATTGGATGGGTATTCCTCGGCAGTTGCAATATAATGATGTAGCTATTGTTCAGGTTAGGATGGCTTGTTTAGCTGCATGGATGAAAATTGCGCCTCCTGGCCAAGCTGCACAGTCATTTTCCAAGATAATTCAAGGGGTTAATGAGCCGTATGTAGAATTTATTGCTAGACTCTCTGATGTTGTTTTGAAAACTGTGCAAATTCCTGAAGTTCGAGATTTTATTCTTTTGACTCTTGCTTTTGATAATGCCAATAGTGAATGCAAAAAAGCTATAAGACCTATAAAAGCAGCTGGTGGATCAATACCTGATTATGTTAAAGCTTGTCAGGATATTGGGTCTTCTACTCATCAGATGGCCGCTATGGCTACTGCTATGGCTCAAGCATACCTGGGCAAGGGTCGAGGAAACAAGGGAGTGTGTTATAGATGTGGAAAGACAGGACATTTTCAGAAACAGTGCAAAATGCTCTCTGTTTCAGGACCACTAAAGAGAAATGAGTCATGTCCGCGTCCATCAACAAAATGCCCAAAATGTCAGAAAGGGTTCCATTGGGCTAGGGAATGTAAATCCCGATCTTATGGGGACGGAAAGTTGATCACCCGGTCGGGAAACATTTATGCGGGCCTAGCTCAGGGCCCACAGACAAACAATATGAGCCTCCCATTGAAATATCCTGTCAGCAATGGGAGAAATCACTCACTCCTGTTACCAAATTAAAAGCAGCAACGAAGGGAAGTGCTGCTGTAGATCTGCCAAGTGCAGAAACAAAATTAATAACACAATCAATGGGCATCCAAACGATATCTACAGGAGTTAAAGGCCCAATTCCAAAAAATTCAGTAGGGATAATAGTTGGGAGAAGTAGTTTAATTCAAAGAGGACTCTTGGTTCAAATGGGACTTATTAATGAAGATTATCAGGGAGAAATTAAAGTTATGGTACAGTCCCTGGGACAAGTACAAATAGTTAATGGTGACCGTATTGCTCAATTGCTTTTTCTTCCTTATAATAAGCTTTCTGCACTTCCTTTCAAAAGAACTGGTGGCTTTGGGTCAACAGGCCATAGGGTCTTTTGGCAAACGTTTGTGGGAGATGAAAGACCTGAAATAACTATTACTATTAATGGGAAAGTTTTCTTAGGATTAGTAGATACTGGAGCTGATGTCACTATTATAGCTAAACGCTATTGGCCTCAAGCTTGGACCTTACAAAAGGTTCCTACAGTTTTTACAGGTATTGGAACTATGACTGATGTTTATCAAAGTACAAAAATTTTTGATATAATAGGTCCAGAAGGGCAAAAGGCCACCCTACAACCTTTTGTTGCTGATGTGGGATTGAATTTATGGGGCAGAGATCTTTTAAATCAATGGGGAGCATATATACATATCCCTACTCTTTCTGAGCCCGTTAAAAATATGATGAATCAAATGCAATTTGGACAAACTCGTAAACCTGGTGATCGGCGGGGCCTGGGTTATACTGACCTAGATCAATCAAATTTATAATAGGGGCCATTGATAAAAAGGGCTTCACTTTGCCTCTTAATTGGCTAACTCAAACACCCATATGGGTAGATCAATGGCCCCTTTCTCAAAAAAAACTCGAAGCCCTTCAATCTTTGGTTCAAGAACAATTAAAAGCTGGTCATATACAGCCCTCCACTAGCCCCTGGAATTCACCGGTATTCGTTATAAAAAAGAAATCAGGGAAATGGCGAATGATAACAGATCTTAGGGAAATAAATAAAGTAATTCAACCTATGGGAGCCCTTCAACCTGGCCTGCCACAGCCTTCTATGATACCTCAGGATTGGTTTTTGATTATTATCGATTTAAAAGATTGTTTCTTTACTATTCCTTTACATCCTAAAGATAGGGAAAAATTTGCTTTTTCAATCCCTGCTCTTAATAATCAAAGTCCTAGACAAAGATTTCAATGGTGTGTGTTGCCACAAGGTATGTTGAATAGCCCAACTTTATGTCAATTATTTGTAAATCAACCTTTGCAAAAAATTCGTGAACAATATCCAACTGCCTTAATAATCCACTATATGGATGATATTTTATTTGCTCACCCCAATATAGATGTATTACAAGACCTGTTTCAGTCTAGCTTACAAATTTTTTCACATTATGGGTTACAAGTAGCTGAAGAAAAAATTCAAAGAGAAACGCCTTTTACTTATTTGGGTTTCCGAGTGACTTCTAATACAGTGGCTCCTCAAAAAGTACAAATTCGTCGAGATAAGCTGCTAACTCTTAATGACTTCCAAAAACTATTGGGGGATATTAATTGGATTCGTCCCGTATTAGGAATTCCTACTTATGCCCTTTCACATCTTTTTAACACTTTAAATGGAGATTCAAACCTTTCGAGTC
Source organism: Tolypeutes matacus (assembly GCA_026826555.1). Lineage (NCBI taxonomy): Eukaryota > Metazoa > Chordata > Mammalia > Cingulata > Chlamyphoridae > Tolypeutes > Tolypeutes matacus. The sequence continues at coordinate 3,563 of JAKSZT010016091.1, read as the reverse complement.
CTAGAACTCTTACTCCTGAAGCCGAAGCTGAGTTACAATTGGTGGAACAAAGAATACAAGAAGGCCAATTAACACGGGTGAATCTTACCAAACCTATTCAATTAATTATTTTTCCTACCTTACATTCTCCTACAGGATTTTTTTGGCAAGATGGGATATTAGAATGGCTTTTTTTGCCTAACAAATCCCTAAAAACTTTAAATTCCTATGTTGATAAGATTTCCCATTTGATCAGAAAAGGCAGAGCTCGTTTGTGTCATCTTATAGGCAGAGATCCGGACTGTATTCTATGTTCTATGTCTAAAGAAGAAATTACTCATTTATTTACAGTGAGCTCTTCTTGGCAAATTGCTCTAAGTGACTTCATTGGTATTATTGATAACCATTTTCCTTCTTCTAAATTGTTACAGTTTTTGAAACGTACTTCATGGGTCTTGCCTTCCATTACTAAAACCAACCCTCTTCCACATGCTGCCACATATTTTACTGACGGAAGCAGTAATGGACGGGCCGGTTTTACTGGACCAAATCATCAACAGGTATGGCAAACACCTTACACATCAGCCCAAAGAACAGAACTTGATGCTGTAATAAAATTGTTACAAACAGTCTCAGATCCTCTCAATATTGTCTCTGATTCTGCTTATGTTTGCCAGGTTTTATCTCACATAGAAACTGCACATATTGTACCTCATGATGAACTTTCACTAATGTTTTTTAATTTACAGCAACTTGTCCAAAGTCGTGTTTCTCCTCTGTATATTACTCATATTCGATCCCATTCTCATTTGCCTGGTCCTTTGGCAACTGCTAATGATATAGTAGATAAATTAGTTGCTCCAATACAAACTGCTGTTGATTTTCATAACAACACTCATGTGAATGCCAAAGGTTTGAAACACAAATTTCCTGATCTTACTATAGAACAAGCTAAACATATTATTCGTTCTTGTCCCACATGTGGCCCAATTCATAATTCTTCATTATCCTTTGGTGTAAATCCACGAGGTGAACATCCTAATGCACTTTGGCAAATGGATGTTACCCATGTTCCCTCTTTTGGCCGTTTTAAATATGTGCATGTTACTATTGATACTTATTCTCATTTTCTCTGGGCATCAGCTCATACCAGTGAAAAGTTTGCCGCTGTGCAATCTCATCTTTGGCAATGTTTTGCTATAATGGGTATTCCTTTACAAATTAAAACAGACAATGGTCCCTCCTATATATGTCATTCATTCTCACGTTTTTGTGCTACTTAGCATATTACTCATGTCACCGGTATCCCATATAACCCTACTGGGCAAGCTATTGTAGAACGTGCTAATCAAACTTTAAAATACATGCTTCAAAAACAAAAAGGGGGAAATGGTGATGGTATGATAAACCCTCGTGATCAATTAAATAAAGCCTTATATACATTGAATTTTCTAAATGTTTATCAACAGTTAAAAAATTGCACCCCTGCAGAAGTGCATTGGCAACCTAGAAAAAAGAATGCATCAACTCTCCATCAACCTATATATTGGAAAGATGTTAATGATGGTCAGTGGAAGAAAGGATGGGTAAAAATTTGGGGACGAGGGTATGCTCTTGTGCTTACAGATTCCAACGTCTCCGTTTGGCTGCCAAACCATAGACTGAAACAGAGAGAAGCAGATTCAAGTGAGAGCCATAATGAAGATCTTCTGGACGAGAGTTCTATTGATTATGCAAGTATTGGGGATAAGAGCTAATAATTTTACATACTGGGCATATATACCTAATCCTCCACTTATAAGAGTACTTACATGGGGAGATCCATCATTTTCAGTTTTTTTTAAATGGCAGTTCAGAATTTCCTGGGCCTTTTGATAAAAGACTACCTTTCCTAAGTAATGAAGAAGGGAAAACTATTAGTAATCTAACTCTGCCCTTCTTTGGTCGGCCACTCTGCATTGGGCCACAATCACCATGCATGTCAATTAAAAATCGGACTGTGGTTGTGAGCCGAACAAATGAAACCTCAATTAAAATTATTTTATTCCCCTCTTATAGTGTTTCCAGTTACAAATCTCAAAATTCCACTTGCTCTCTTTCCAAACAAACTGATGAGGAAGGTTGGCATGAATGCCAAATGGAAAGTGAACTAATTGTCTTTAATGATTCCTATGGAATAGTTTGGGAAGGCACCCCTGTGGGGTTGCCAGTCCCGGAAAATGGCAATTACACTGGAGTTACTTGGACTGGAATTAATAAAACTACTGTATCTGTCTCTGAAACACACCCATATCCATGGCTAGGATATGGACCTAATTTAACTAGCAATAGGCAAATTCGATGGATCAATCAAGGACGATTGATTCCCTCCCCTTGGGATAACAGTTCCAAGAAAAAACAAAAAAATTTATGGAAAGTATTTTTGGGACTAGCCCCTACTTATACATTAACTGGGAAAAAGGGACCGGTGAATACTACCCTACATTGGAATGGTAGCTCATATAATAAAGTGTGTGTACGGGATCCAATTGTTTTTATAGTAGGAGTAGTGAATATTAATCAAACATGGTTTTTCTCCAACAATAATTGTTCCCTTTACACTTGTATATCAAAGTCTGTTTTACAGGAAAATTCTACTGTGGTTCTAATAGGACGACGGCGTCGTGGAATATGGCTTCCGGTTCGCCTGAATCGCTGCTGGCAGTCTTCCCCTGACAGCCAAATCCTTTGGCACTTTCTAGATCATTATTTAAAAAGAACCAAACGTTTGATTGGATTAATTATTGCTGCTGTATTAGGGCTTATAGGTATTATTACAGCTGCTGCTACAGCAGGAACTGCTCTGCATGAAAATGTTCAAACACAACAATATGTTAGAAATTGGCATCATAATGCTAGTGAGTTATGGCATAGTCAAACATATATAGATGAGCAAATTAATAATAGGCTTAATGATTTAGAATGGCTGTTACACAAATGGGAGATCAAATATATAATCTAAATTTAAAACAAGGTTTGAAGTGTGATTGGAATGAAAGTGCTTTTTGTATCACTCCTCTCCCATACAATGACTCCCATTATGAATGGGAAAAAATTAAAAATCATTTACTAGGTCATCACACAAATTTATCTATAGAAATTACAGATTTGCAAAAAAGGATTTTGAGCATGTCTCAGAATCAACTCTCTACACTTCCAGGTAGTGAATTTTGGCAATCAATAACAGATCAATTAAATAACATAAACCCCTTACATTGGTGGAAATCAACCTCTGTACTTGCTAACTGCAGTATGGTGATCATTGGTGCTCTGCTACTCTTAATGGTATTAGGAGGCATTCGCAAAGCCCTGCTATCCTGCATCAATAGGGCTGAAAAGGCTAGCCATGCCAATAACTTGATTCTGCTTAAAACCCTTAACTCTCAAGACCCCTGTTCATGGAGCTTGGCTGGTAGCCAGAGACGGGTAAGACCCTCAGAGGAGGGCAACCTAAGACAGGCACAGTCACCCTGAACAAAAAAACAAAAAAGGGGGAATTGTTGGAGAAGATGCTGAGAGTCAGAGTATAAAGGGTTAAGCATCTA
>JAKSZT010016069.1:546691-573913 GCA_026826555.1 Tolypeutes matacus | reverse complement strand
TGTGGCAGAGCTCTCCAGGCTAGGAATTCAGATTCCCTCATTTATTGTGTGATTATCCACCCATCGTGACCATGCCCCATCCCCCGATCATTGAATGATTTTGTATATCTTTCATGCATATTCGGTTGAACCAATCCCCACGAATCCCCTCCCAGACACCCTCCGCCCAATAATCCCCCGCAATACCCATTGTAACCCTTCTGTGATCCAAATCCTCCATGAACATTTAGTCCATAAAATAATCAAATACACTTACTAGGAAAAAGAAACAAGTGTGATAAGCTTACATGCAAGAGACAAACATAAGGAAACTCTGGGGGGAAAAAAAAAAAAGAGAGAGAGAAGGAAAAAAAAAACAAATAATCAAACAAAGAACAAAACAAAATAAAATATAATTAGTGGATTGTGACATTCAAAAAATGGGCAAAAAAGCAAAGGAAGTACCTTTAAAATATATATATATATATATATATATATATATATATATATATATATATATTCATTTTTATTTCCTTTCTCTCTTCTTTTTTCCCTTTCTTCCTTCCCTTTATCACTGTGTTATCAGATTTCTGGTGTGCCATGACACCTTCCTCCTCTCAGTCCCCATTGTCTCCCAATTGAAAACATATTTTAAGTAGGATCTTTTGATGAGGTTACTTCAGTTAAACTTTACCTCATCAATCATGATGGGTCTTCATCCTATTACTGGAGTCCTTTGTAAGAAAATGAAATTTAGACACAGAGAGAAAGTCATAGGAAGCAGGAAGCTGTATTAATAGAATAGGAAGAGAAGAGAGAGACTGATAGATGTTACTAAGTGCCTTGTCATGTGAGAGAGTAGCCAGGGATTGCCAGCAGTCAGATCCAGAACACCATGGTCTCTGGGGAAAAAGCATTGCCTTGATGATGACTTGATTTGAACTTTTTTAAGCCTTAAAACCAGAGCTAAATAAAGCCCTATTATTTCAGCCAACCTATTTCATGATGTTTGATTGAGAAGCCTAGGAAACTAAAACATTATCAATGGGCTTTTTTTAATTCCAAGATGCTATAGATACTAAATATGTTCAAGGAAACAATACAATAGAAAAAGAAAACTGTTGCTGGATGAGAAATGGAGAAGACTTCAGAGGAATAAGCTTTAAGGGTAGAAGAGGATCAAAATTAATGTAGACATGTAGAGGCTGATCTTCTTTAGAAGCATGGACATCAACAATAGCAAAATGAAAAAGAAGCTTAGGCAGAGCATGTAAAACACAAGTTCATTCTATTCTGACAGGTTAAATTTTCCTCAGTGCAAGTATAAGCAAGGAGAGCATCTGTGATTGTTGAGGAGGTTAGGGCTATTTAAAGTTTGAGAAGACAGTAGAGGCTTGAATAGTCATATTTGAGAGCTGGAAAGTTAAAGAACCAGGAAGATATTTTAGAATATAGTGTAGACTCAGAAACTCCTTTTGACAGAATTTATTAACAATTAAGTTAAATTAAAGGCACACTTTCCAGATAATCCATGAAACACATTAACACAAATTGGCTCTCTTCTGATAGCTTCTCTTCTCAGTGCAAGTATGAGCAAGTAGAGCATCTGTGATAGAAGGAGAGAGAAGCATTAAAATTTCTGATTCTATCTAGATTTTTGTTAGGTATTGCTATGGGAAAGCCTTAATTTCATCCTTCTGCCACCTTGTGGCTAATCACTATGCTCTATCTTCATTGATGTATTCCTAAAACAGTATGTATTAGTAGGGGAATAAACAACAAACATGATCAAAAACAAAATAAAAACTTTGAAATTATGATGGCAATTTCAGTTTTCTTTTTGCCATTAAGTACTTTCAGCATTTAACAGGTATTTAGTTCTCATCTCATAACTATCAGAGACAGTATTGTACTGTATTTAACAGCATGGATGAGTGAGGATTCAAAACTTGCCCCCTTGGTTATTGCCATGCGCAAATTACTTAATTTCTTTTTGCCTCAATTTTCTCCTTCATGTAGGCATTCCATTTGATCATATAAGTAGAACTCTTTCCTGTTTGACTAATTTTCTGATAATTATTAACCTCATCACCGCTGTCATTATTTATTTATTTATTTTTGAAATTAATTTATTTAACATTTTAAAAGATGCTTAGATTACATAAGTGTTACACAAAAATTACAGGGATTCCCACATTCTCCACCTCCCACACCTCCCATAACCTCCCAGATGAACATACTTCATTAGTGTGGCACATCACCTGCAATGGATATACACATCCTGGGGCTTTGCTACTAAGCATGGACCATAGTTCACTTTGTAGACCACACTCTCTCCCACACAGTTCTACATGTAAATGGCCTATATCTGTCATTGTAATGTCACTCAGGATAATTCTCAAGTCCCAAAAAAGCTCCTGTATTACAACTGCTTTTCCCTCCCCCTGTCCCAAAAGCATTCACTGTCAATTTATCAGCTCCATCACTCATGTAAATCTCAATTAAGTACTCACGGTTGAGAATCAGAACACATAAAATCAGCCCTATGAGAAAGGGTTAGTTTACTATCCTCAGTGTGTCGGGGTTCCTGTACAATTTGGTATATCATCATATCTACATCATTATATTGGGAGGAAGATTAGTGGAACACTTATGTCCTTAGATGGCATTCAGTAAGGACCCTTGTGTGTTAACTATCATAATCATATAACTGTTCTATATAGAAAAATATTATCTAATGAATACTATGATTTACATGATATAATTCATTTTTATTTTACAACCACTAAGAAGCAATCAGAAAAATACAATGAAACATACACAAATCCCAATATTCATAATGATTATATTTGTTGCTAACAGATAATTAGCCTAAATGTTTTCTTTTTTTTTTTGCAGATAAATTTTTATAATTATCAAATAACAGAATAATATTTCCTGATTATCTTTCTTAGGCATTGTCCACCCTTTTATTTTTTATACTAAATGAGGAAAGTTAACCAAAATGCCATTATACAGGAGAATGAATTCCTTGTTTGGTCACATTTATTTGCAGCTATTCTCTGTAAGATTTTCCTTGAATGCTTAATATGCTATTTTTTCCTGTTTACTGTTCTAGGAAGTATATTTAAGATGTCAAACATAATTTATAATTATTTAAATAAATGCATATTATTCTATGAATGATAAAACCTATTTTATTAAAATTTCATAATCTGGAATATTTGGTTGTTAGAGGAACTGTCTTTGATTATGTAGAAGTATCTTTGTTCTGAAAATGGTGGAGAAGGAACATAAAAGTAGCTTAATAATATTAATTGATATCTGAAATAATTCAGGGGAGGCAATTGAAAAGAGGTACTCAAATGGATCTAAATCCTCTGGTAAGCCATAGAAATCTAAGGTTAGCCCTTATCTTTACAAATGATGGGAACCATTGGATTTTAAACCAATCTTATTGAAATATCAGGAGTTAGTGTGATAGGCATATTCTAACAAGAATAGAAACTATTCTTGAATCCCAGAAACTACTTTTTAATAACCAGTCAATATATAGGTAAGGGATTTAATAAGTGTTTTATGAAAGCATTCAAAACAGTTGATTTACATGTCTGAACTTATTTCACATAGGAAATTATTCTATGAGGTTTACAGGAAATTCTCAAGGAAGATATTTACAAATGAAAATCTATAGGAATCATTGCTTAGTTCTGTTTCCCAATTTCTTATCCTGTAATTGGAAATATATGCAAAAGAAAAATGTGGCAGTACATTTAATCTAAGCCAGATATTCATACTGTAATGATAAACTTAAGTGATGATATATTTACTGTTATATTAAATTTGATTTTGTAGGTACACATTAGAAGGCAAATGCATCCATATACAGGAGCTATTTTAACATATAGAAAGCTCTTTCAAAGGTGAAAACTGAAAGTAGAACATGATAGAGGGACACAAAAGTTAAAAGTAACAAGTAACTTGGGCTTTCTTATTTTGTTGAAAATCATAAATCTTTTAATTACATTTAAACAGTAAAATACAGAGAGCATGTAATTGTACATGATAAAATCAAAATATGATAAAACACATTTTTATATAATTCTTCAAAAATAATTTTATTTAATATCAGGTAATATATGACAATCTAGAATATGGAAAAGTGAAAAAAATTTTTTTTCACATGGCACAAAATAAAGTAGAGATATGTAAAGAGCAATAGATTATTTCTTCAAACAGAGGAATGTTAACACATAGAATTGGCTATAAATCCTGGGAGCCTGAAAGAACAAAATGAAAGCCTGTGAAATCTTAATTTACCAAATATAGGAAGCCTGTAGCTTCTTCCCTTCAGGAAAAACAAAAAATCAAGCCAGGATAAACAGAATCCCCTCTTAGGCCCCTAGAAACTGCTTCAGGCTGCTGGTGCTCATCAATCACCTTGCAGCCTGCCCTCCACAGGTAAGACACCCAGTTTAAGCAAATAAAATAAAGAATACAAAAAGATAAAAAAATAAAATATAACTGATTTAAAAATCTAAAACAAAGAAACCTCAGTCTATAAGTTCCCTGTTTTAAGATGCTGTTTGGGGACCTGTCAATCCAGTGGGTCACTATCTGAACTATTCTCTCAGTAGGTACTGGAAATCAAACCAGGGACCTCATATATTCAAGACAGGTGTTTCTACACTGAACTACACCCTCTTTACAGATTAGTTAGTCTTATGAAAGCTTATCTGGTCTCCCCATTTCTGTTCCCTGAGGTGAGCTGGGCTTCTAACAGCTATCTCTCTTGGCTTCCATCTCTCTCAGGCTGGTTATGTGCCTGTGTCTCCCTACTTCCTCACTGACCTAGTTCCTCTGTCTCACAGGGTAGCTGTATGTAACAACCTGCCTAATCAGATGCCCCTCCCCTCTCTCTGTGGCTGCATCAGGGCTGGCTGCTAACATTTTTGAGATTCAAAGGTGGGTCTGCTGGCCAAAGTCACTGTAAAGAAGCCACTTTCTGTCCTCCATCAGACCACTTTTCCTCACAGGGAAGAATATTTTCTTACCCACTCAGTGGGCTACGGTGAGCCAGGGGTTTTACCAAGGCTATTCTGCTTGAAGATGGGGCATATGTGCCATTCCAAGCCCCAGGGGCAAGTAACTCAAGGTTTTCATTTGGCTCTTTTTTGTCTATCATTCTCCCTCCTGGATGATGTTCAGCACTCTCCTGGTCTGCAGATTGCCAAAGCAGATACCTCGGATCTCTTTTTGCTTTCCCTCCCATTTTGTGATTGAGTTGAACTCTACCTACCATCTGAATAAGTCCATCAAGATAAATAGATGCCAGGATGCCAATAAAAAATTACAAACCAGCCAAAATAGTATAAATCCCAACAGGCCAATACCAAGACATATAGTTGTCAAAATGTCGAGGACTCAAGACAAAGAGAAAATACTCAAGGCAGCAAGAGAAAAGAGAACCATCACATACAAGGGAAGCACAATAAGATTAAGTGCTGATTTCTCAGCTGAAACCATGGAGGCAAGAAGACAGTGGTGTGACATAGTCAAAACACTAAAAGAAAAAACTTCCAGCCACTAAATTCTCTATCCAGCAAAATTGGCATTCAAAAATAATGGAGAGATCAAAATATTCAAAGATAAACAGAAATTAAGAGAGTATGTCAAGAAGAAACCAGCAGTTCAAAAAATATTAAAGGAATCTCTCCAAGTAGAAAGGAAAAAACAAGGGAGAGAGAGTTCGAAGAGAGTTTAAAAACAACTGAGTAGACAAAAAGAGAAACAAAACAACATATGACATACATTAACCCAAAGAAAAAATGGCTGAAGTAAGAAATTCGTTACGAGTAATAACACTGAATGTTAATGGACTAAATTCACCAAACAAAACAGATTGGCAGAATGGATAAGAAAATATGATCCATCTATATGCTGTCTACAAGAAACCCACCTTCGACCCAGGGATTCAAGGAGGCTGAAAGTGAATGGCTGGAAAACCATTTTACAAGCTAACAATAGCCAAAAAAGGACAGGAGTAGCTATTCTAATATCAGACAAAATAGACATTAAATGCAAAACTATTGTAAGAGACAAAGATGGGCACTACATATTAGTAAAAGGAGTAATCTCTCAAGAAGAGAGAACAATCATCAACATTTACACACCTAATCGGGCTGCCTCATAAATACATGTGGCAAACTCTGGAAAAACTAACTGGAGAAATAAATGCCTCTACAATTATGGCAAGGGACTTCAACACACCACTATCATCATTAGACAGAACATCAAGACAGAGAATCAAAAAAGAAACTAAGGCACTCAACAATACATTAGAAGAACTGGACTTAATAGACATATACAGAACATTACACCCAAATTCAGTGGGATTTACAGTCTTCCCGAGTGCATATGGAACATAATCCAAAATAGACCACATGCTAAGCCACAGAAAATCTCAATGAATTCAGAAAGATTGAGATTATACAAAGCAATTTCTCTCACCACAACGGAATGAAGTTGGAAATCACTAAGGGCCAGAGAAACAGGTTAGGTACAAGGATATGGAAGTTAAACAACACACTCTTAGACAAACAGTGGGTCAAAGAGGAAATCTCAAAAGAAATCAGTAACTACCTTGAAACTAATAAAAATGACAACACAACATATCAAAACCTATGGGATGCAGCAAAAGCAGTCCTGAGAGGGAAGTTGATAACTATAAATTTGTATATTAAAAAAGAAGAAAGAGCTAAAATTGAAGACCTAACTACACACACTTGGAGGAATTGGAAAAACAACAACAAACTAAACCTAAAGGAAGTAGAAAGAAGGAAATAACAAAGATTAGAGCCAAACTAAAGGAAATAGAGAATAAGAAAGCACTGGAAACAATAAACAAAACCAAAAGTTGGTTCTTTGAGAATATCAACAAAATTGACAAACCCTTAGCCAGACTAACAAAGAGAAAGAGAGAACAGATGCAAATACATAAAATAAAGAATGAGCAAGGGGATATCACTACTGACCCCACAGAAATAAGGAGTATCATAAAAGCATACTTTGAAAAATTATATGCCAACAAGAATGATAATTTAGAAGAAATGGACAAGTTTCTAGAAACCCACAAACAGCCGGCAATGATGAAAGAAGAAATAAATGAATTCAACAGTCCAATTACAAGTAAAGAGGTAGACTCAGTCATCAAAAAACTCCCAACAAAGAAGAGCCCAGAAACAGATGGCTTCACAGCTGAATTCTACCAAAATTCCAGAAACAGCTAACACCAATTCTACTCAAGCTCTTCCAAAAAATAGAAGTAGAAGGAATATTGCCTAACTCATTCTATGATGCCAACATTACCCTAATACCAAAACCAAATAAAGATACCACAAGAAAGGAAAATTACAGACCAATTTCTCTAATGAACCTAGATGCTAAAATCCTCAACAAAATACTTGCTAATCACATTCAACAACATATCAAAAGGATTATACACCATGACCAAGTGGGTTTCATCCTGGGTATGCAAGGATGGTTCAATATAAGAAAATCAATCAATGTAATACACCACTTAAACAGATTGAAAGAAAAAAATCACATGATCATCTCTATAGATGCAGAAAAAGCATTCGACAAAATACAGCACTCTTTCCTCATAAAAACACTACAAAAATAGGAATAGATGGAAACTTTCTGAATATGATAAAGGGTATATATGAAAAACCCAAAGCTAACATCATTTTCAATGGTGAAATCCTAAAAGCCTTCCCTCTGAGATCGAGAACTAGACAAGGATGCCCACTATCACCACTCCATTTAACATTGTCTTAGAAGTAGTTGGGTGAGCACTGAGACAAGAAAAGGACATAAAAGGCTTCCAGATTGGAAAAGAAGAAGTAAAATTTTCATTATTTGCAGATGACATGATCCTATACATAGAAAGCCCTGAGAAATGCACAACAAGGCTTCTTGAACTTATAAAGGAGTTCAGTAATGTCACAGGATATAAGATCAATGCTCAAAAATCAGTAGCATTTTTGTACACCAATAACAAGCAAACTGAGGAGGAAATCAGGAAAAAAATACCATTTACAATAGTAACTAAAAAAATCAAATACCTAGTAATAAATTTAACTAAAGATGTAAAGGACTTATATACAGAAAACTGCACAACACTGTTAATGGAAATGAAAGAAAACTTAAATAAATGGAAAAATATTCCCTGTTCATGGATAGGAAGACTAAATTTCATCAAGATGTCTATGCTACCCAAACTAATCTACAGATTTAATGTAATCCCAATAAAAGTCAACACTGTATTTTTTAAGGAATTGGAAAAACTAACCACAAAATATATTTGGAGAGGCAAGAGGCCCCGAATTGCCAAAGACATATTGAAAAAGAAAAATGAAGTTGGAGGTATCACACTATCTGACTTTAAAACATACTACAAAGCTACAGTGATCAAAACTACTTGGTATTGGAACAAGGATAGACCTACTGAACAATGGAACCGAATTGAGAGTTCTGATATAGATCCTTATATATACAGTTATCTGATATTTGACAAGGCTATGAAGCCCACTCAGTTGGGAGAAAATGGCCTCTTTAACAAGTGGTGCTTGGAGAACTGGATATCCATATCCAAAAATGAGAGAAGAATACCACCTCACACCTTATACAAAAATCAACTCAAGATGGATCAAACATCTAAATAGAAGAGCCAAAACCATAAAGACCTAGGAAGATAATGTAGGGAAGCATCTACAGGACCTTGTAATAGGAAATGGTTTCATGAACTTCACAGCCAAAGCACGAGCAGCAAGAGAAAAAATAGATAAATGGGATCTCATCAAATTAAAAAACTTCTGCACCTCAAAGGATGTTATTAAGAAAATAAAAAGGCAACCTACCCAATGTGAGAAAATATTTGGCAAACATATATCTGATAGGAACCTAATATCCTGCATATATAAAGAAATCCTACACCTTGAAAATAAAAGGACAAACAACCCATTAAAAAAATGGGTAAGTGACCTGAAAAGACACTTCTCCAAGGAAGAAATACAAATGGCTAAAAAGCACATGAAAAAATGCTCAACATCGCTTGATATCAGGGAATTGCAAATCAAAACTACAATGAGACACCATCTTACACCCATCAGAATGGCAGCTATTAAAAAAACAAGAGACACTAAATGTTGGAGAGGATGTGGAGAACAGGAACCCTCATCCAATGCTGGTGGGACTGTGGTGTGGTCCAGCCACTGAGGAGGACAGTTTGGCGGTTCCTCAAAAAACTACCAATAGATCTTCCGTCTGATCCTGCAATTCCACTGCTGGGTATGTACCCAGAAGAACGGAAAGCAAAGACACAAACAGATATATGCACACCAATGTTCATAGTGGCATTATTCACCATTGAAAAATTTGGAATCAGCCCTGGTGCCCATCAACAGATGAATGGATTAGCAAAATGTGGTACATACGTACAATAGAATATTACTCAGCTGTAAGAAGGAATAAAGTACTAAGACATGGAATAACGTGGATGAATCTTGAAGACCTTATGTTGAGTGAAGCAAGCCAGGCACTGAAGGATGAACAGTATATGACCTCACTGATCTGAACTGAGGAAAGTGAGCAGTCTCTGAGAACCATTGTCTGAAAGATAGGTTAACAAGGGAGAGTAAGAGAAGAACAGGCTTTGAGCCATCACCCATATGGACATAATCTACGGTAAAGGGATAGAGTGTGGTTGAATTTTGGGGGATGGGGCAGATGAGTGGTGGTGTTCCTGGGTTTGGTGGTGCAGCACTGGTGGTGGGTGGATTAGGAAGGGCAGGTTCAAATTCCCAGAGCATGAAACTCTGAATCTTGATATTACATGGGTTGGGATAGGGTGGTGTCATGTGCTCTGGGGGGCTAGGGTAAGGAGAACTGTCAAGATCTAATGGGGTGTTTGGTGGTCATGGGAAAGGTTTTTCATTACCTTACAGTAATGGACACAGGACATGGTAAATATCATCAAAATTATTAAACTGTATGATCTAAATTTTAAACTATACTCTAAATCATTAACAATGTTTAGTTGTTATATTTTGCCATCTGTATAACAGTTATAACAATGCTAACATCCAAAAAAAGGAAGGGAGTTAATATGGTGTGGGGAAGGGGGGCTTGGTATCTGGGAGTCTCTGGTTCTCCATGTGTGACTTTGCTGTGATCTAAAACTTCTTTGAAAATTAAATGAAAATTTGGGAGACAATGGTGACTGAGAGGGGGAAGGTGTCACAGCACACTGGACATCTGATAGCACAGTGATAAAAGGAAAAAAAGAATATATATATATATTTAAGGCATTTCTTTCTCTTTTTTCCCCATTTTTTTGAATGTCCCAATCTGCTAATTATATTTTGTTTTGTTTTGTTTTGTTTTTTTGTTTGATTATTTCTTTTTTTTTCCTGAGTTTCCTTATGATTGTCTCTTGCATGTAAGCTTATCATTTTTGTTTCTTTTCCTAATAAGTGTATTTGATTATTTTATGGACTACATGTTCATGGAGGATTTGGATCACAGAAGGGTTACAAGTGGTACTGCAGGGGATTATTGGTGTGGGGGTCTGCGAGGGGGGATCCATGGGAGTCAGTTATCCAAATATACTTGAAAGATATACAAAATTGATCAAAAGAACAATAGATGGAGCATGGTCACGATGGGTAGACTATCACACAATAAATGAGGGAATCTGAATTCCTAGCCTGGAGAGCTCTGCCACAGTCTCCAAGAGAGCAGCAATAGTCCTCTGAGTGCAGGGACAGTGTCTGTCAAAATTGGATGACCCACTAATGAGTTCTTTTTATTGATGACTACCCTTGTGAGTCTTTGCTCTTGTAACTGAGACTTATCTTGCTGTTGTGGGGTGCCTAAGGGTTGCCACCTGAGAGCCTTCTTGTTGCTCACATGTGGCCTCTCTCTAAGCCAAACTCAGCATATGAATGCATTACATTCCCCCCAACATGGGACATGACTCCCGGGGATGAGTCTCCCTGGCAATGAGGGATTAATACCAAGTGCCAACTGGCAACACAACTGGAAAAAGACCTTGAATAGAAGGGGGAAAAGGTAAAGACAAATGAGTTCAAGTGGCTAAGAGACTTCAAAGAGAGTCGGGAGGTCATCCCAGAGGTAACTCTTATGCACACCTCAGTAGGAGCTCGTAGACCACCTAAGTGCCTATCACCCCACACAGAGGGGCTCCAGAGAGCTCTGGAGACACTCAGGTCCTATATAAGGGGGGATAGCCCCAGAGACTGATGCCTTATCAGTGGGCCCTATTTTGGAATCTGTGCTCCCGAGAGTGACACAATTGGACTCAAATAATTCCTCCCTTCACATGGTTAATCAGTCACTTCTATTCAAACCTATGTGTGATGCTGGAGTTTTTAGGTATACTTCCAGAGACTGTAGCCTCTGGCCTACCTATGTGCCAGGTGGGTGTGGAATCTCGGTGGAGCTGCAACTCCTACACTACAGCTCAATGGACTCATCCAAGTCACCTGGGAAGGAGACAATGATGGGCAACGGCCAGCCAAGGGAATGGAAAGGGTCTGCATCTACAGGCAGAATCATCCCACCCACCATATCCATGGGATATAAGCCCTCTCTCACTTGGAGATGGAGTGGACATCACCATCCCAGTTCCCTCAGGATTGGGGGAAGAACTATGGACTAGAGTGGACTTGATGGTATTCTGTTGTACACATATGGTGATTCTAGCAATGGAAGAAATTATAACAATGAGGTGGAGCCAGTGGCCACTTGACATTTTCGGGGCAGGGAGGGGATGTGCAGTTGAAATACATGGGCTTTTTAGGATTTGGAGGCTGTCCAGAGTATCATTTTGGCAACGGATGAAGGCCATTTTAAATCAGCACATACCGCTCAGAACTGTGTGGGAGAGAGTGTAGTCTGTGATGTGAACTGTGGTCTACGGTTGGTGGCAAGGCCCCAGGATGTGTAAGTCTATTGAGGGTGGTGGGCCACACTCATGGGAGATGTTTGTGTGGGATTTGGTAGGAGGTGTGGGTGGTGGGCAACATGGGAATCCCGGTGGTTTCTGTGTAATATTTTGGGTAATCTAAGCACCTCTTAAAATATATATATATAACATTTTTGTAAGCAAATGCTTATATATGCATATATATTTATATATCATTTTATAAATATTGGTATGTATTATGAAAATTTTGATTTTTACCAACAATAAAAAATAAATAAATAAAAAATCACAAACCATATTAAGAAACAGGAAGACATGGTCAGTCTAATGAACAAAATGAGAAACAGGAGAAGATGAAGAATATGGTACCACTAATCATGGATGTCCAAAAAAATAGCAGGAACCAATTTAATGAGGTAAAGGAAGAGATAAGGTATATTAAGTAAACACAGGGAAACATACTGAAGAAATTGTAAACAAAGACAAAAAGAGAATGGAGGATTGTGGGAAGATGGTGGCAGACTAACAGGCAGAGCTGAATGCTCTCACAAAAAAAAAAATGGAGAAAGAGCCAAAAGCTGTCTAAGGGACCTGCTTTTTGAGGATCAGCAGACCAGGACAGTGCTATATAACTCTCAGGAATTTAATATTTTTTTAGTTATTGTGTGTGTGGGTCTCCACCCACTGAGAAAACACCTAGTGACCACATGAACAAATTCATATTCCATATAGGCATTCTCCAGGTGTATCCTTCCCCAAAGATCCTAGCACAGAAACTCTGCAGTAATGTTCCTTCCCTGACATAATTGTAACTTTTCTGTAATCCAAAACTTCCCCAAAAACAAACTCTAATATACATATTTTTTGAATTGTACATTTGATCATAGAAAGATCTCTTATCTTTTATGGACACTGACAATTTCTTTTCCCCAATGTTTCCCCAATGTCTTCTCTTCTCTTTCATTTTAGTTTACAGAAATATTACATAAAAAATATAGGGGATTCCCATGTACCACACTCTCCTCCCTCCCACACTTTTCCCCATTAACAGCATGTTTCATTAGTGTGGTACATTTGTTAAAATTGATTAACACTATCGAAGCATTGCTGCTTAACTAGGGTCTATTGTTTACATTGTGGTTTATACTTTGCACCACACAATTTCATAGGTTTGACAAAATGTGTAATAGCCTTTAGCTGTCACAGCAAAGTCATGCAGAAAAATTTCAATGCTCTAAAAATGCCCTATATTCCACCTGTGCTTCCCCATACCCCCAGAACCCATGGTAAACAATAAGTTTCAATTTTTCAAAAATAAGAATCATAGTTTCATGCATTAATATTGAGGGATTGACTTACTGGTCTGTTTTCTTTTATTATGCACTAATACGTAATTGAGAGATTCGGGCTCCTCAATTAGAGAATATATCATGACTCCACGTGAAGGGAGTTTAATATTTTGTAGTTTATTGTGCAGGTCTCCACTGGGATAACACCCTATGACAACAATATTAACACATTCATATCCATAGAAGAATGCCCAAATTGTACCCTTTCCCACATATCCCCCCACCACCAACACACTGCACCAGTGACCTTCTCCTACCATATTTGCTGAAAGTACATTCCCACCATTGTAGTTTAAAGCACAGATCGACAAATACCCTAGAGTTCACTTGTTCCTTCCTCCAACTCTACCAAAGTTTCATGGGTAGTCCAACCCCCAACCCCCTGCTTGCCCCTATATTAATCACCATCAACCCCACCACATTCCTGCACCATCTTCACCCCCAGTCTACTGCCAACTTTCTCCCTTCTACCTTATTATAGGCTCAAGCCTATTGAGCATCAGTTCACCCCACTCAACTCTCTTTCTGTTTCACGATAATTTGCAGACTCAATCTCTGTGAGTCTGCCAATATGTTTAGGTAATAACAGTGAGGTCATGTGATATTGTCCTTTAGTGACTGGCTTACTTCACTCAACATAAGGTCTTCAAGATTCGTCCATGTTGTTGCATGTGTCAATACATTGTTCCTTCTTGCATCTGAGTAATATTCCATTCTATGTATATACCACAATTTGCTTATCCATTCATCTGTTGATGGACAATTGTGTTGTTTCCGACTTTTGGCAATAGTGAATAATGCTGCTATGAACATTTGTGTGCACATATCTGTTCATGGTCCTGATGTCAATTCTTCTGGATATATACCCAGCAGTGGGATTGCTGGATTATATGGCAATTCTATGGTTAGATTCCTGAGGAACCATCAAACTGTCCTAAAAAATGGTTGCACCATTCTACATTCCTTCCAGCAGTGGATAAGTGTTCACTTTCCTCCACATACTCTCCAACACTTTTAGCTCTCTGTTGTTGTTGTTTATTTATTTTTTTTTAATATAGGTCAGTCTATTAGGTTTAAATTGATATCTCATTGATGTTTTGATTTGCATTTCCCTAACAGTGATGTTGAGCATCCTCTCACATGCTTTTTAGTCATTTGAATTTCCTCTTTGGAGAAGTGTCTATCAACTATTTTGCTCAATTTTTACATGGGGTATTTGTATTTTTAGTTTTGAGATTTAGAATTTCTTTATATGTTGGATATTAGACAGCTATGAGATACAGTGTTTCTAAATACTTTCTCCCATTGAGTAGACTGCTTTTTTCTTTCCCTTGACAAACACCTTTGAAGTGCAAAAGTTTTTAATTTTGAGGAGTTCCCATTTATCTATTTTTGTTGCTGTTGTTGCTTGCACTTTACAGGTAAAATTTATGTGACCGTTTCCTACTACAAAATCTCATAGATGCTTCTCTACATTATCTTGCAGGAGCTTTATGGTCTTGGCTCATTTTTTTAAGTCTGTGATCCATCTTGAATTAATTTTTAAACAGGGCAAGAGATCTTTATCTCCTTTCATTCTTTTGGATATAGACATCCAGTTCTCCCAAAACCATTTGTTGAAGAGGCCATTCTGTCCAAGTTGAGTGAGCTTGGTGGCCTTGTCAAATGACTGTTGACCATATATATGAGGAGGTATATCAGAAATCTCAATTTGGTTCCATTGGCATATTTGTCTGTCCTGGTACCGATACTATGTTGTTTTTACCACTGGAGCTTTGCAGTATGCTTTCAAGTATGGTAGTATGATTCCTCTAAATGCATTTTTCTTTTTTTATAACTTTTTGGCTCTTCAGTACCCCTTACCCTTCCATAAAATTTTCCTAATTGGCTTCCCCAACTCAGTAAAAAATGCTGTTGTAATTTTTATTGGGATTTCATTAAATTTGTATATCAACGGGTAGGACAGACAATTACTGATAATCAATCTTTCAATCCATGAACATATAATATTCTTCCATTTATTTAGGTCTTGATTTCCTTAAGCAATGTGTAGTTTTCTGTGTAAAAGTCCTTTACACCTTTACTTAAGTTTATTTCTAGGTATTTGATTATTTTATTTGCTATTGTAAGTGGAATTTTTTCTTGATTTCCTCATATTGTTTATTAGTGTACAGAAATGCTACTGAATTTTGCATGTTGATTTATATCCTGCCACTTCACTGAACTCATTTATCAGCTCTAGAAACATTTTTTGTAGATTTTTCAGGGCTTTCTACATATAGGATCATGTCATCTGCAAATGGTGAAATTTTTTTGTTCTTCCTTTCTAATTTATATGCATTTTATTTATTTTTTTCTTCCCTAAGTGCTTTTGCAAGAACTTTAGCACAATGGTAAGTAAGAGCAGTAACAGTGGTATTCTTTTCTTGATCCAGATCTTAGAGGGAAAGCCTTTAATATTTCACTATTTAGTATGACATTAGCTGTGGTATTTCATATACACACTTCATCATGCTAAGGAAGTTTATTTCTATTTCTAATCTTTTGAACTGTTTTTATCAAGAAAGGATACTGTATTTTGGCAAATGCTTTTTCTGCATCAATAGGGATGATTATGTGATTTTTTAAATGTGGTATGTTACACTGATTTTCTCATGTTGATCCATCCTTGCATACTAGGGATAAAATCTACATGATTATGGTGTATAATTCATTTTGTGTGTTGTTGAATACAATTACCAAGTATTTTGTTGATTATTTTAGCATCTAAGCATTTGACAGATAGGTCTTAGATTTTTTTTTCCTTGTGGCATCTTTTGCGTGACTTTGGTATTAGAGTGATGTTGGAATCATAGAATTAGTTAGATAATGTTGCTCCCTGCTATATTTTGAATGAGCTTAAGCTAGATTGGTGTTAGTTCTTGTAGGAATGATTGGTAGAATTCACCTGTGAAGTCTCCTGGTCCTGGGCTTTTTTTGGTTGTGGTTTATTTTTTAATTGTTTAAAATGTTTTATTATTTATTTATTTATTTTCAAATGGTATTCAGTATAATCACGTTTGTGCATTCCTCACCCCAATCACTACTAGAGCACTTTCATAATTCCATTAGTCATAAAAATAAACAACAAACACAAACAAGCTCATCATCTCTCAATCTCTCAAGGCCTCATCTACCATACAAAGTTGCTATTCTTTTTCCTTCACTTCAGTATATTTGTATTTATATATTGTAAAAACTGTCATATATGTAATATCAACCATATTCATGTTTTACATGAGGTTTCACTATCTTATACAGTCCCATGTTACAGTTTCTTGCTTTCCTTCTAGTAATATACATGACCTTAGACTTTCCTTTTCAGCCACTGCCATACCCATATAATTAGCACTGCTAGTTACAAATACCATGCTATGTTTCAACTATTTCTGTTAATTGGTTGGAAGGTTTTTGATGATTAATTCATTGTCATTACTAGTGATTGGTTTGTTGAATTCAACAATTTTTTCTTTTGTAAACATAGCTTGCTTGTGTTTTTCTAGAAATTTGACCATTTCATCTTGTTATCTCTCTTGTTGGCAAACAATTTTTCAAAGTATCCTCTTATGATATTCTTTATATATGTGGGATCAGTGGAGATAGCGCTTTTCTTGGTTTTTATTTTATTTCCTTGTATCATCTCAATTTTATCTTTGTTAGTCTATCAAAGGTTTTGTGAATTTTATTAATCTTCTCAATAAACCAGCTTTTGGAATTGTTAAAATTTCAAGTGCTTTATTTAATCTCAATTTTTATTTAGTTCTGTTTGCTTTGGGATTAGTTTGTTCTTTTTCTAGTTGTTCCATGTGTGCAGGTATATCTTTCATTTTAGCACTTTCTTCTTTTTTAATATAAACATTTATGGCTATAAATATCCCTATTAGCACTGTTTTTGTTGCACATCTTAGATTTTGATATATTGTGTTCTGAATTTCATTCTATTCAAGGTAGTTACTAATATCTTTGTAATTTCCTTCTTGACCCACTGATTGTTTGAGTGTGCAATTTAATTTCCATATCTCTGTGCTTATTCTGTTTCAGTGGCCCTGCTTATTTTCCAACTTTGTTCCATTGTGGTCAGAAAAAAATACTTTGTATAATTTCAATGATTTTAAACTCACTGAGACTTTTTCTGTGACCTAGCATATGGTCTTTACTGTTGAATGATTCATATGTGCTTGAGAAAAATGTATATCCTACTGGATTTGGGTGTAATGTTCTGTATATGTCTATTAAGTCTTGATCTATTTAAAAATATATTTTATGTTTTTAAAAGATACTTAAATTACATAAATGTTACATAAAAATATAGGGGATTCCCATATGCCCCACTCCCTATGCTTCCCACATTTTCCCACATTAATAACATCCTTCATTAGTGTAGTACATTCATTACAGTTGTTGAAAACATTTTGGAGCATTGCCACTAAGCATGGATTATAGTTTACACTGTGGTTTACACTACCTCCCACATAATTTTGTAGGTTATGGCAAGATATGTAATGCCCTGTATCTGTTATTGTAAGGTCATTGAGGACAAATCCCAAGTCCCAAAAATGCCCCCATATTACACCTGTTTTTCCCTCTCCCTGTCCTCAGAACCTCCAGTGGCCACTGCCTCCACATCAATGATATAATTTCTTCCATTGTTAGAATCACAATAAGACTATAGCAGAACACCAGTAAGTCTACTTTAGTCCATAGTTCATTCCCCAATCCTAAGGATTCTGGGACGGTGATGTCCACTCCACCTCTAAATGAGAGGTGTCTTTGATTCCATAGGACAGATGGATGGAACTCTCTTCCTTGCAGTTGTAGACTCTCTCAGTTCCTTGGGATCGTCATTGTCCTTCATCATTTCCTTGTTAGTTCTCCTGGGTGAATCCAATGAACTGCAGAGTAGGTCTTGCAACTCCATTAAGTCTCAGGGCCAAGCTGGCACATGGAGAGCCCAAAGATTTTAGTCTCTTGGACATACACATATCAACCCTAGTACTAATTATAGGCTCAAATAGAAGAGTCAGAAAAGTCATATTTAGGGAAACCACAACTGAGTCCATCTCTGTCACATGAGTGAGCATAAATTCCAAAGTAGGACTCCCTGGCAAGGCATCAAACTCCTGAACTATCTACCCTTACAATAGTGTCTGGATGTCTCTGGTGTCTTAGTGAGCCCCACTATTTGAGGTAGTATTTATTTTGGCAGTCAATGAGATCTTGCTGAGATTTGCATAAGTGTAACCTCTGGAATGGCCTCCAGACTCACTTTGAAGTCTTTTAGCCATATAAACTCATTTGTCTTTACCATTTCCCCCTTTTGGTCAAGGTCTTTTTCCAACTGCATTGCTAGTTGGTGTTTGGTAGTAATCCCCTCAATGCCAGGGAGGCTCATGCCTGGGAGTCATGCCCCATGCTGAAAGGAAGGTAATGCATTTATATGCTGAGTTCAGCTTAGAGAGAGGTCAGATTTGAGCAATAAGGAAGCTCTCAGGAGGTAACTCTTAGGCACTCTATAATACTAGGCTAAGTTTCCATTTCAAGAGTAAAGGTTTATAAGAACAGTCATCAATATTAATGGCCTATCAATGGAACATCCTCCTTCACAAGTCATTACCCACGTACTCTGGGGATTCTTGCTCTTCCGTTAGAGAATGTTGCAGCATTTATGAAGATGGGAATTTAATATTCTTTCAGTTATTGTGTGGATCTCCATGTCCAAGGTTTCTGTTTATTTATTAACCTTCTGTTGAGATGTTTTGTTGAACGGTGTATTAAAGTCACCACTATAAATGTAGAGGTATCTTTTTTTCCTTGAGCTTTTCCATTGTTTGCATCATCTATTTTGGGGCACATTGGTTAGATGCCTAAATATTTATGGTTATTTTTTCCTTTTGATACATTACCCCTTCTACAAAAATAGAGTGTCCTCCTTTTACTCTTACAATAGTTATGAATTTAAATTTTATTTTGTCTGATATTAGTATAGCTACTTCCCTCTTCTGTGTAATTTTTTGCATGTAAAAATACTTTTCAACATTTCACTTGCAACTTCCTTCCATCCCTGTGTGTAAGGTGAGTTTCTTGTAGAGAGTATATAGATGATTCATATTCCCTATCTATTCTGTCAAACTGAGTCTTTTATTTGGAGAGTTTAAGCCATTTAAATTCAATGTTATTACTGGCAAGGCAGTACTTACATTAGTCATTATTTTTCTATTGGTTATGTATGTTGTAGTTTGTTTTTACTTTTTCTCTGTTAATTATTCTTCATAATAATCTTCCTTTTCACACTCACCTCCAACCCTCTCTCCTGTTTATTTTTTTTTCCTTACAACATGCAATGCTGCTTATATTATATCAACAAGGTCAGGTTTCTCTTTGACAAACTCTCTTAGTTTTTGTTTTTCTGTGACTATTTTGAAATTTCTCTCATTTTTAAATGCCAAATTTGATGGCTACAGAATTCTTGGTGGCAAATTTTTTCATTTAACACCTTAACCATGTCATGCCATTGCCTTCTTGCTTCTATGGTTTCAGATGAGAAATTAGCTCTTAATCTTATCGAGCCTCCTTTATATGTGATGCATCTCTTTGTTCTTGCTGCTTTCAGTATTTTCTCTGTCTTGAGCACTTGACAATTTGATAAGTATGTGTCTCAAGGTAGGCTGATCAAATCTTCTGTTATGCTTGCTGCTTCTTTTTAATTACTTGCATTGTGTCTTTTATCACCATAAGATCTGTTATTTTTTACATATGTTTACAATTTCTTTTGGATGGTCCCCAAGTGTCTTCTTAATATCCTTTAACTTTTCATTCACTTCACTAAGTGATTCATGATATTTGATTGGACAGCCTTGATTAGTTTTTTTCCAAATTCTTCATCTCCTCCTGTTTTTTAGTTTGTTCATTAGATTGGTCCCTGTCTTCCTGTTTCTTAGTATGACAATTTTTTGCTGGTGTCTAGATAGCTATTTATCTTGAAGGGCTTATTCAGAGTTAGCTTCTATTTCTACTGTAGGGTTTTATGTCATTTTGGTTTTTGTTAAGGGTTTTCTGTGCCACTTGGTTCTACATATTGTATATCCTTGTAGTTTTCCAAGTTTCCTGACAAATTTTAACACCATAGAAAGGGAGAGAAAGAAGAAGGGAAAAAGTATTTTAAAAAGAAGGAAAATATGTCATAAAAGAACCAGGAAGGAAAAAAAAATAGGTAATGAGAGTGAAACATCTTAAAAAATAAAAAGAAATAATATAAATGGTAGAATAAAAATAAAGCTACAGAGAAAAAATAATAAAAGATCAGGAAAATGAGAATAGAGGAAAGAAAATGAAGACTAAACAAGAGACTATATAATGAAATAAAATCAAGGGAAGAAAGAAAAATGAGAAAGAAAAAAATAAAGAAACTAAGGAGAAAAAAGAAGGAACAGAAAAAAATTACACAAACAGGCTTTCCTCTCAGGGCAGCTGTAAACATTCAGGCTACCAGTGCTTATAAATCACTTTGCAGTCCATACTCCCCAGGAAAGGTATCTGGGTATAGAAATTAAGAATAAAGAATAAAAAATATAAAATACAAAAAAAAAAAAAAAAAAACAACCAAAAATCTCAGTCTAAGTTCCCAGTCCTGAAATTGCTTTTCTTTCAACTCCTGCTCCCTGGAGCTCCTATGATGTCCCTCCCTGCATCCTGTCCCTCAAGTTGATTAGACATTTTTTCAGAAGTTACCAGGGAATGAAGCCAGGACCTCATATATGGGGAGCAGACATTCTACCACTGAGTTACACCCACTCTACCAGTTATGTTAGGCCTCTCCCAGTTGCCCTTTTTCCTGGGCTGTTAGTCACCTGTCAGGCGACCCACTCACTGACCCAGTTCCTCTCTCTCCCAGGGAGGGTGGGTGTTCCAGACTGACTGATCAACTACCCCTTCCTCAACATCAGGTAGCATGTTTTATTCAGTTCTTCCTGCCCCTGAGTTGGCTAGGTGTCAATCCCCTACATCTGTATGCCTCACTGCTCCTGCACCTCAAGACCCAGCTGGTTACCTGGATGCTCCCCTGGTTGCCTGATGGGGGGCATGATTTCCTTACTCTTGGATCTAGCTAAGCACTAAACTTACAGCCAAATCACTTCCCTTGCTTCCTTCTCCCTCTGAGCCAACTTGAGTGACTTATCTCCTACATGTTCCCTCTCCCCCAGCCAACTGGTTGCCCCCTCTCTAGATGCCCTCTCCAATTGACCCTGTAGTCCCAAGGCTTCTGTTCTGCTGGGTAAATCTGCCTACCTTCCTACAGTTTCTGGAAGAGGATTGCAGCTTGCAGTTCCCTATACTCCCATCTTGGATCTCCCTCATTTTATTCTTGATCTGAATTTCATAATAGTTAGTGATGTTGAACATCTTTTCATATGTGTATTGGCTATTAGCATTTCCACTTCAGAAAAAATGTCTGTTCAAGAATTTTCCCCATTTTTGAATTCAGTTGCTTGTCATTTTGTCATTGTGTGATATTTTTATATATCATGGAAATCAAACTCATTAGATTTGTTTCCAAAGATTTTTTTTTTTACATTGAGTTGACTACCTTTTCACCTTCTTAACAAAATCAACTGAAATAAAAAAGTGTTAAATTTTGAGGCAGTCTCGTTTACTTACTTCCTTTTTTTGTTGCTTATGCCTTGCGTATAAGATCTAATACAACATCAACTACCACAAAATCTTGTCGGTGTTTCTATATTTTTTTTCCTAAGAATTTTATGGCTCTGGTTTTTATATTTAGGTCCTGATCCATTTTGAAATAATTTTTGGAAAAGGTGTGAGATAGGTGTCCTCTTTCGTTTAGATAAATATATCCACTTTTCCAGCACAATTTGTTGAATAAGCTATTTGGATCCAGTTGAGTGAGTTTGACAGCAGTTTCAAAAATCACATGATCATAGTTGTGAGGGTTTATTTCTGAACTCTCAATTTGATTTCATTGGTCAATCTATCTTTATGCCAGTACCATACTGTTTTTATCACTATAGCCAGATAATATGCTTTAACATTGTGAATGAAAAGCCTCCAATTTCATTCTTTTCTAAGATATTTGTGCCTATTTGTGGATCTGCCCCCTTCCAGATAAATTTGATAATTCACTTTTCCAATTCTAGAAAGAAGTCTATTGGAATTTTGAGATTGTGTTATATCTGTAAATGAATTTGGGTGAAATTGACATCTTAATGATATTTAGTCTACAAACCTATGAACATGGGATATCTTTCCATTTATTTTGATCATCCTTAGTTTCTTTTAAGAACATTTTACAGTTTTCAAAAACAACTACTTTATGCTCTTGGTTAAATTTTTTCCCTAATATTTGGTTCTTTTAGTCACTACTTTAAATGAATGCTTTTCTGACTTCTTCAGATTTCTCCTTAGTAGTGTGTAGAAATGCTATTGATTTTTTAAAAATTGTATAAATCATTCATACATGAACATAAATGATAAGTGTATAGTAAAAGTTGAAAAGTTACAAAACAAACATGTCTATCATCAAACATTGTTCCCATATAACACCCCATCTTTAACACCTTGCATTGTTACAAAAGTTTTGTTACAAACTATGAAATAGCATCCTCAAAATATTACTATTGGCTTCCCACCCACCATCCGCACCTGATGTCCCCCAGCAGGAAGCCCCTGCCCATCTCCCCAGCACCCCAGAGAACTGGGTTGCAACTTGAACTGCCATGAAACAAGCTGCTGCTGCATGAGTGACCCTGGCCTACAACCTGGAGACCAGCCAAGAAGACTACTGTGTTGTGGCCTGCATGGTTATGGGACCATCCCCGACCCACCCCCCAAACCTCTACCTTGTAAGCATGGATCCCCACAAAACATCCCAGGGTCTACAATATCCACAGATATTGTATATCAGTACCCCTGCTGTCTGGGTCGAAGGCTGTCTGTTCTGCAGTGATTCAAAGGGGAGTGCAAAGCTTCCTTTTCTAAGTGGAGAAGACCCCTTTGGTACCGTTAAACACAGATCAATGGTGACAAATGATTGATCAACATCAATCATGAATGAGAAGATGCCCAAGGAACTCTTCTCATTCCTCTAACATTAAATTCTTACTTTCAAAATGATAAGCATACATTGTTTAATATTTGCAAAGCTTTAACAAAGGTTGCCTGATTTTAAGTGGATTCTATTTCAGCTAATCAATTCATTTTCTCATTAACATAGTTGTTTGGTTTACACATTTCTGTCTTTAAGATAAATATAATAATAGTTTAGTGATCAATTCAACTCAGTCACATAAAATATTTTCTTCCATTTCTGTTTAACTAAATTAGGTTCCAATCCCAACTGTATCATATATATACAGTACACACACACACACACACACATATGATTTTTTTTTCTTTTTTTAAGAAAAGAACCAGAATTAGGGACAGTTTTGCTTTTCATGACTGCCTTTCTGCATCTCAATGCAAATGAGACCATAGTTTATTTTGTTAAGCATGTAGCATTACATTTATCTAAAATAAAATATTATGGAAGTTTGCATCCTAGCATGCAAATCATAATTTAAACAATACAAATTATAAAACTATGTAAAATTTAAAAATGAACTTAAAAACTTAAAAAAAAATTTGTGTAGTCAAATTTAGAGCTGCCCAAGAATGAGAAATGTCAAGCTTTCCAGCAATTTAGACTTAGCTGTAGAATGCCATGATATTTTGCCTGTCCTTCTTACAGTTATGGTATTTAGTACTTAAGAAATAATTTCCAACAGCTATTGCATTTTGTAGCTGAGGCTCCAAGAGGACTTTCCCATTAATGACACACTACTGCCAGCCTCAGAGCATTCCAGGCCAAGTGTACATTGGCCTGGCTAATGCAAGAGTACAGGCATGGCTGTGGACTCCCTGTGCAGAGACCTGTACTCATGCCGAGCTGGCTGATCAAAGCTGCTTCCATTACAGACTCTGAAATCTCATTGGGACCATATCTTCTCATATCTGAATCAGGTACTAATCCACCAATAGCGCTTGAAAAGACCAGGTGTCCTCTGCGATCCTACCTTGGTCTTGTAGTCCAGGGTCCTGAGTCTAAGACAAGACAGTTACCACACACTAGCAATCTGTGCTTTTGGTTCTGACATCTGGCCTCTGTAGGGCTTGCTCTGAAGGAGTGGCCAAGTTCAACTTGGCTGCTATGAATTCAGCACTCAGCCAGCCCATGGTATTTGCAAAGTTCCTTGGCCTTGTGTTCTCTGGGGAGGAAGAAAGACTGTGAAAACCCTGTTTTACATGAGTGGGGAATCATTATTAAATTTCACTTGGGGCTGTTCTGTTTAATATCAATTGCAACAAATGTACCACATGAATCAAAGATGTGGTTAATGGGGAAAAGTGCAGGAGAGAGGAGTAGGGTATATGGTACTCCCCTATATTTTCAATGTAACATTTATGTAATCTATAGTTTCTTTAAAATAAAATAATTATTACCCCAAAACACTCTATGTATGTGGGAGGAAAGGGACCTGAAAAAACAACACTACTACTAACTATAGCCCAGATCTTATATTTGATGTATTCCCCTCCAACCCACCTGATTATTAACACCCTGTATTAGTATTATAAATTTGTTATAGTTCATGAGAAAAAATTCTTGTATTTGTCCTGTTAATGACAGTCCATTTTCCACCTCTGGATTTCCCGTGTTATAGAGCTCTTGTATTGTACAAATTATTCAACGTGTACACTCAGTGGATCTCATTTTCATCCCAGAGTTGTGCTGTCATCATTTCCATAAATTTCAGAAAGTTTTCTTTATTCCAAAAGTAAAAGTTTCATACTTATAAACTCCTATATTTGTCTCTTAAAATTGGTATATCTTCTCTGCCATTGCTGCAAAAGTATCACAACACCATTGCCTACCATAATCAATGTTATACCACTTGAAACTCTCCAATGTACCACGACATTCACAACATCCTGCCAAAAAAAAAAAAAAAACAATTCCTACATCAAACTATCAACCACAATCTTCATCCACAATTAAAATCACTATGTTATAAAGTCCCTAGATTATCCTCTATTTACCTCTCACCTGACATTTATGTCCAGAGACTATCACTTTCAGCCACAGTTACAATTAAAAATTCAGCAGTATTAATTATATGCACTATAATATGTTACCATCAACTCTATTAATTTTCACATTTACAATAAGCCTTATTAAATATTCTACATTGAGGACCAGCTCCCATTCTCAATACACATTATATTTCCTAGTAACTTATACTTTAGAGTTTACCTCCATGAATTTAATAATTGTATTTAGTCCATCCCTTTCATACCTAGATAATAGTACTGTTAGCTACAGACATCATGTTGAGCTTTCACCTTTTCTATTAATTTCCATAGATTAACACACATTCTTTTTTTAAAAAAATATTTATTGAGGACATATTATATGCCAAACACTATCTGTTTTTTTTTTTTTTCTTTTGGCTATTTATGCACAATAATTTATTTATTAGGAAGTTTTATTGAGATATAGTCATATACCATATTATCCATCCAGGACTTCATATTTGGGAGGCCAGCACTCAACCACTGAGCCATATCATCTACCCTGAGTTGAGTCCCTTGTCTGTTGGCTCATTGTCTGCTCGTTTTTTTTTTTTTTAACCAACCTGTGCCCATTTATTCATCTTTGTGAATACTGGAGAAACAATTGAATTTGTTTTTAGGATTAAATAAGATAATTGTGCCTGAAAAAAAATTGTATTTAGTCCATATTAGTGAGACCACACAATATTTATCCTTTTGTGTCTGACTTATTTCACTCAAAATAGAGCCATCAAGGTTCATCTATGTTTCATATGCTTCCTGATTTCATTTCTTCTTATAGCTGAATAGTATTCCATTGTATGACTAAACCACATTTTGTTTTTTCCATTTATCAGTTGATGTACACTTTGGTTAGTTCCATATTTTAGCAAGTGTGAATAATGATGATATGAAAATCAGTGCACAAATGTCAGTTCACATGCTTGCTTTGAGTTCTTCTGAATATATTTCTAGTAACAGGATTTCTGCATAGTACAGCCGTTTATATTCAACTTCTTGAGGTACTTCCAAACTTTCTTCAACAGAAGTTGCACCATTCTACATTCCCACCAATAGTAAAGGAGTGTTCCTATTTCTCCACATCCTCTCCAGCACTTGCAGTTTTCTGTTTTTTAGATGATGGCCATTCTATAAGGTGTGAAATGGTATCTCATTGTAGTTTTGATGTGCAGTTCCCTAACAGCAAGTGATGTTGAACATTTTTCATTTGCATTTTGGCCACATATGTTTCCCCTATGAACAAATGTTTAGTTAAGTCCTTTGCCCATTTTTTAATTGACTTGCTTTTGTTTTTATCATTGAGTTATATAGTTTCTTTATATAGCATGATTATCAAACCCTTGTTGAATAGGTTTTCCAAATATTTACTCCCATTAAGTAGGTTGCCTTTTTACATTCTTGGCAATGTCTTTTGAAGAACCAAAGTGTTTAATTTTAATTTGTATGTAATATCTTTATTTGGCTTTGGAATCAGGATGATGTTAACATCATAGAATATGTTGGTAGCGCCCTTCCTGTTATATATTTTGGAAGTGTTTGAGCAATATTATTACATCTTCTTAAATAATTGATAGAATTCACCTGTGAAGCTATCTTGTCACAGGTTTTCCATTTGGGGAGGTTTTTAATGACTCTTTCAATTTCATTACTTGTGATTGGTTTGTTGAAGTCATCTATTTCTTCTAGGGTCAATATTGTTTCTTCATATCTTTCCAGGAA
>JAKSZT010016069.1:517498-546591 GCA_026826555.1 Tolypeutes matacus | reverse complement strand
TTATGGGACACATGTTTCCCTATGTATAAGGGAAATTGTCAAGGAATCATTGCCAGTTAACCAGAAGTAGCTTCATTATTGATCTTGAATAATAAAAGAAAGAAATGTTCAGGCATCAGCAGAAAGAGCAACTTTCTTATCAGGGCAGAATCACAAAGCCATCCTTCAGCTCTTAAATCCAGAAGTCTATAGAGATTGGTTTGAAAATTGATGAGGAAACTGCATTCCAATAATATTCTCAATCAAGTTATTATTCAAGTGCAAAGGCAATGAGCAAACATTTAGCTATTATATTAACTAAGAACTATAACACATGTGTTCCCAATGTCAACCAAAAAAAATGGAAGTGCAAAATTCAGCTAATGAAGTATATCATCAAGTCAAACACTTCAGAAATAGAACAGCTATGGAGGAAAAAAGGAAAAGACTAAGGAAGACTTTATATTGTACATAGGTTATTTTTTGCCAAATCCATCTGTAAATTTAGTTATATCAATCAAATTACCAGCAAGAGTGTGTGTTTGCTTATATTTATTCATAGCAGCATTATTGATAATAGCCAAAAGTGAAAACACCCCAATGTCAATCGATGAACTGATATGAAATATGTTATATCCAAAAATGTAATATTAATCATCAAAGAAAAACAGTAATGGTGTGATGATACCTGTTGCAATATGAATGGCCCTGAAAATGCTAAGCTAAATGAAAAGAGCCAGATGCAAAAGGCCATATATTGTATGATGCATTTTATATAAAATGTCCTAAATTGATAAATGCATACATAAAGTAAACTATTGCTTGCCATGGTATTGGGGATAAGGGAGTATAGAGTAACTCAATGGAGATGGGAGTTTCTTTGTGGGATAATGAACATATTTGAAATTAGACAATGGCACTGGTTGTACAAGTTTGTAAATTTATTATAAACCACGGAATTGTATATGCAAAAGTATGAATTTTCTGGTATGTGAAGTATATTTCAATTAAAAATGTAGGAGAAATAAAGAGTTTTTGGTTATTCATTAGGAACATATAAGTAGAGAAGTGATGGAAATGAGAATAATGCTATGTGGCCACTCTTGATTGAATGTGCAATTTTGTATTTTTTTTTTTGAATAATTGCAAGATTGAGGAAGTATTCCTACAGGTTGGAAAACTTTCTGAAAGTTTTAAAGATCCCAATAAGTAGGAGACTGAAAGTGTTCTGCAGTTTGAAAACAATTCTAATAATTTTTCATGGTATTTGCATACATCTGCACAATTTATGTTATGCTTACACAGAAAATGAGACTTGGAATGATCATGAATCCTATTTTCATATAACATAATTTCAATTTATAGCCAATTTTTAGATTGCTAGGACATATTTTATTTTCATTTTTCATGTTGACTTTATGCCTCTCAGTTTTTCTTGATCAGTCTTAAAATACCCTTATCAATTTTATTACTCTTTTTAAAGAATCTATCTTTGTTTCCATTCATCCTCTCTGTTTACACTTGTTTCCTATTTCACTAATTTGATTTTTATTTTTCCTTATATTTAAATCCTTTGACTTATTTTTCTATCAATTTTGGAAAATTCTTGTGATGGATATTTAGATCATTGGTTGCCAATTTTTCTTCTTTATATCTAAATCATGCAAGTTAGGTTGTAAATTTTCCTTCAACTCTTTTTTTTGCTGCAAGCAACATATTTTTATATATAGCACTTAAAAATGAATTCCAACATATTAACCTAAATTCCTTTTTGATTTCATATCTGAAATATGTGATATTTATGATAATATATTTTAATTTCTAAATATGTGGGAAATTTTAGTTTGCCCTTTGTTATTAATTTCCATTTAATCATATTTTGAAGAGAATCTAACCTTCCTGTGGTTGTGACATTTTTATATTGTTAATAATTATTTTAAGTTCCATATATTGTTTTTTTTTTAATCCATTGGTGCTTGATAAACAAAATTCTTGTTTAATCTTCTATATAATTTTTGCTTTTTTTCAGGTTAATATGTTAATTACTGAAAAAGAAAACTACTTAAAATAAAAAATATGAAAAAATACCATGCAAAAAGTAACAACAACAACAAAAAACCCATAACAAAGCTACTAGAACTAATAGACAAGTTCATCGTTCTGACAGGGTGCAAGATTAATCCTCAATAATCAGTAGCATTCTATACACTACTAATGAGCAATCTGAGGAAGAATTCAGAAAAACAATTCCATATAAAATAGCCATAAAAGAATCAAATATTTTGGAATAAACTTAACAAAGGATATAAAGGACCTGTATTCAGAAATCTACAAAATACTACTAACAGAAACCAAAGATGACCTGAATAATTGGAAGGACATTCCATGTTTATGGATTGGAAGACTAAATTTGTTAAGATGTCAGTTCTATCTAAATTGATATACAGATTCAACACAATCCTTATAAAAATTCCAACAGCCTTATTTTTACAGAAATGGGAAAACCAATTAACAAATTTATTTAGATGGGAAATGGATCCCAAATAGTCAAAAATATCTTAAAAATGAAGAACAATGTTGGAAAACTCTCATACCCTAAATTTAAGGCATATTACATAGCTATAGAGGTAAAAACAGCATGGTAGTTGCATAAAGATAGACATATTGACTAATGGAACCAAATTGAGAATTCAAAAATAGATCCTCACATCTATAGTCAAGTGATTTTTGACAAGGCTATCTCATACCCACCCAGCTAGGACAGATCATTCTATTCAACAAATGATGCTGGGAGAACTGGATATTCCTATACCAAAGAAAGAAAGAGGACCCTGTCTCACACCTTATACAAAAATTAATTTAAAGTGAAGCATAGACCTAAATGTAAAAGCTAGAACCAAAAAACTCCCAGAAGAAAATGTAGGGTAACATCTACAAGATCTTGGGTTAGGTTGTGGTTTCTTAAATCTTAAACCCAAAGTATGAGCAACAAAAGAAAAAATAGATAAATGGCACCTCCTCAAATACTTTTGTGCTTCAAATGACATTGTCAAGAAGGTGAAAACGCAGTGTAGAAGTTTGAGATGATTTATGAATTCCAAAAATAGATATTGGATTATGTTTGTAAACCAGTCTGTACCTGGGCATGGTTAAATTATGATTAGGGCTTTGATTGGGCAACATCAATTGGACTTTGATGATAAAACTGCACGGCAGAGCAGAAGAGTTCATTGGAGTTTTGATGTTGGGATTTTTGGATCCTGGAGTTTTGAGCTGGAGTTTGGTTAGTAAGCACACAGAGATGCAGAGCAGCTGTGCCCAGAGAGAAACAAGCCCCAGGGAGACTGACAGAGCCAGTTGCTTGATGCTCTATAGCTTGCCTTGTGGAGAGAGGCAAATCCTAGAGAGCCTTATAGTCTACAGTTGACCTTGTGGAGAAAAGAGAGGAGCTGAACCCAGAGAGAAATGAGATCTTGGAAGAGAGGAAACTGGGAAGCCTGAACCCTGGCAGACATTGGCAGACATCTTGCTCAAACATGTGGCAATAGACTTTGGTGAGGGAATTAACTTGTGCTTCATGACCTAATAACTGTAAACTTCTATCCCAAATAAATACCTTTTAATAAAACCAACATAGAAGATGGCATCAGTTTAGGTGGGCACTCACCATCTCTTCCACAGAGGACAGCTGATTGGGGATAGGATCTTGCCCAAGTGGTCTGTTCTGGGAGCCCACAGAGTGAGAACCTTAGGGACATCAATCTGGAGGGACCTGGGCAGTGAGGTGGATGGCTCAAGATAAAATATTGAGTTCTTCCCAAGCTGGCTAAGCCCCACAATCAGGGCAAAGAAGTAGCAAGCCCTGACTGCCACCAGCACTCTGGTGAGAGGGAGCATTCTCTGAGAGTGGGAGGGTTCTGGCAAAAGGTAGAGAAGGGTTTCCTTTCTGTGTGTTTGGCTGTCTGGACCCCCTTGCAGGTTCAGAGAGCAAATCAACCAGCTTGAAGTGGTACCTGGCAGAAGGGAGATGCAAATCTGCTGAGGAAGTCTGATTTACCTAGCTGCCCAGGGATACGTCATGACTCCTACTGGCAACCCGGTGATGGGGAGCATTCTCCAAGAGGGAGAGGGTCCTGGCAGAAGGTGGAGAGGGCTTTCCTTTCCATGGGTTTGACTGTCTGGACCCCCTTGCGGGTTTGGGGAGCAAAGCATTTGGCTTGAAGCAGCACCAGACTGAGGGGAGAGGCAAATCTTCTGAAGAAGCCTGATTTACCTAACCACCGTGTAATACGAGGCTTGGCTCAGGAGGGGGCAGATTCAGCCAATTTTATCATTCTGTGCTGATGAGTATCACAGTCTCAGCTACCCTGGGGAGGCCAGGCAGTGAGAAGTGTTTGATAAGTTTCCATGAGCTTATTTAGGATGCTCTTGGCAGAGGAGGTGGTCTAGAAGAGGCCTTCTTTTGTTCCCTTATTCCAACAAAAACAAAATAAATAAATAAACAAACAAACAAACAAATAAATAAATAAATAAAATAAAATAGAAGTTTAAAGAAAGATTTTTTAAAAATTAACTTAGTTTAATTGCTAAAATCTACCTCAAAATCTGCAGGTAGTAGCCTGCAGGTAATTGATTGATGAACAAAAGCAGGCTAAGAGGCTCCACAAGGGCTCAAGAAGGAATGCTGTTCTTCATTGGCTTTGTTTGACTACTTGCTTGCATGTTTGTTTGGTTTTTCTTCTTTTGTTTCTTTGTTTCTTGCTTTTCTTTCCTCTTTCCTTGTCCCCCCCCCTTTTTGTTTTGCTTTTTTTAAAAATTAGGTACTACTAGCTTGTTTCTTCTTTGCTGTGCTTCTCCTTCTTTGATTTCCCATTCTCAGTGTATCTTGATTTTGTCTACCAATGCTATCTCTTTTCCTTCCTTCATCTTTCTACCTTCTGCTTTCTCTTGTGATTCTTAAGTTCCAACTTTTTTCATTAGTCCACAACTTCATGGCTATCAATTTCTATCCTGTCTATTCTGTTTACTTTTTAAATTACTATTATTAATGTTTTCCTTTCAGCCTTCTCTTTACTCTTTCTCTCTCTTCTCATCACCTTTGCCTTTAAAATCATAATATATACTTTCCTCTATTTGGTTTCCCATTCCATTGTAGGTATTCCACTTTTTTCCCTATTACTCTACACTGCCTATATGAGTTAAATATTCATTTTACTAAGTCTTATAAGGCCCTTCTTCTAACTTTTATCAATATTACTATTATCTTTTTTCCTTTATAACCTGTTTTGTTTCCTTGGGTCCTAATCTTTTTCCTTCAAGGAAACATAGAGAAAAGCAGGGAAATAGAACAAGAAGAAGAAAGTGTCAAAGAGAAAACTTAGCACACACAGAGAACCACCAGGTAAATAAAGTTCTATAGCAGAGAGAGAAGCTAATCAACTGAATAAACCCATCAAGATAAAATGATAACCAGAGGGCAACAAAAAATTAAAAACCATACTGAGCAGTATGGACCAGTCCAATGAACTAACTAAAAACCAGGAAGAGATGCAGAACAGCAAACAACTAATCAAAGCTGTCCAAACAAATATAATGGACCAAGTTAATGAAGTGAAGGAAGAGATTAAGGATATTAAGAAGACAGTGGGAGAACATCCTGAAGAAATTGTAAGCATACATAAAAAGATAATTGGTGTGATGGTGATGAATGGCACAATCCAAGAAATCAAAAAAAAAAAAGATGTTGGAATCACATAACATCAGATTTGAACAGGCAGAAGAAAGAATTAGTGATGTGGAAGACAGTACATATGAAACCAAACAGATAGTAGAACAGATAGATGAAAATGTAGAAAAAATCAGGCAGGGACTTAAGGATTTAACTGACAACACAAAGTGCACATCTCTTGGATGTACATCTACAAACTCCAGCACCAAGTACAGGTTTAAATAGAAGGTACAGATGAGCCATGTGTAAGGAAACCATAATTGAGTCCAATTCTGTCACTTTCAGGAGCACAAACTCCAAAGCAGGACCACTGGCAAGGCACCAATCTCAGGAACTATCTTCCCTGACCATAGGACCTGTGTGTCTCCAGAGGCCAAAGAAGCCCCATTATTTGGGGGTAGTATCCACTTTGGCAGGACCAAGTGCTGGGAGATAAGTAATACCAATAAAATTTTGCAAGCTGGAACACAGGATGATTACCAGTTAATACTAATTCTAATGATTTACTCTAATAAATCAGCAAAAAACTAAGTGTGAATGGGTGAAACTCATACATATTGAATCATGCTGGAGAACCCCTCCAAAAGATTTAAATTGAAGTTAGCAAGTATGTCTAAACATGGGGATCAAATAGTTCTGAAAACAGGAGGCTTGGCTGAAAGTCCAAATAGAAAACTTAGACCTCAGAGCCTCTCATCCACTTCATACATCTAGGCAACTGCTTCTCCCATATCAGGCAAAGCACCAGAAGTTTACTTTAAGAAGATGTTAAACCCAAAAATGTCCCCGGATCACAGTGCTGGTTGATAAAGAAAAAAAATGTACCAGACAGCATGAAACAAGCAAAGATGCCTTTATTCATACCTACCACGTTAGGGGTCACTGAGTAGATCTCAACTCTGATGAAACAAATAATGGCAAGCTTTTTATGGGTGAATGATTAGTTGAAAGATTAGAAGATAGGAAGGGTTGTTGACCACCAGGATGGATGAGTTCTTTACTGAGGTGACATTTAGGACCACTTTGTTCTGAATTTTTCCTTTGAGCTATTTAAAGACCATCAGGAATGAGTAAGGCCCAGGAGAAAGGAAGAGGAAGATAAGAAAATACCTAGTTAGGGGCTTACACAGTATGCAAAAATTAGCTAGCACTCATTCCTCTCTCAGTAACAGGGAAGCAGTGGACTATGAGAGACTGAATGTATCTGCTGATTATTTCCAAAAGATTCACATTTCAGCTTTCACTCACAAAAAATTCTGGGGAAATGTTATTAATCCTTTTTGAAATATATATATACATTTACAACAAAAAATGGTACCTGAACTTTAGAAACACAGCTGGAACATGCCACAGTGGTGGGAGGAAATATTTAATTCAGTTTATTTTCTGTAGTCTCTTGTTCAATAATCTCATGATGATGGAATCTGCACATGTTTTGGAGGAGTTAAGAAGCTGCTGGGGGTCTGGTTCTCCTGGTAGCAGTCCAATGTTAACCAAGGACCTAGGGATCTTCGCACGATCCAAAGATCTGAGCACGACATACATTTGCTGGATGTAAAATTCACTCATCAGTGTGGCAAAAACTGACAAGCAGGAAGCTTATGTAGTCAGTGAGAATAACATGTTCATCTCCAAGAGATGTTTCATTTGGAAGACATGTGTTCCCACCATCTAACTGAAATCACTGGCTCCCCTGTTAGAGCTTGCTAGGGATTTCAGTGGGTTTGACTAATTTCAAAGCTTCTTTTATTCTCATAAAATTTTCTTAAAGCCTTCTCACCAAGGATACACACACTGGAATTTCCAGGGAGAAATAGAGTGTCCTAATGCATGTTTTCCCAAATGCATTACTGTATGGAACAGATGCATACATACTGTTGGTACTTGTGTTCACTAGATTTCCCACAGAGTCATGTAATCTGTCAGCCAGAACAAATCCTGATGAATGAGATTGACCAGGCAGTTATGGACCAGTCCTACAAGAAAGTTCATGTTATTTCAAAGGATGTCACTCTTGTGAGTGGAATTCATGTCCTGATACAAGGTTCTTTCATTGATGGTACACTGTTCAATCCTTGTGGGTATTCAATTACTGGAATGAAATTGTATGGAATTAATTGCACTATCTACATCACACCAGAACCAGAAGTTTCTTATGTTAATTTTGAAAAAATTCAGACCTCCTGTGATGACCTGATCAGGAAGATTGTGGAAGTCTTCAAGCCAGGAAAATTTGGGACCACCTTGTTTATAAATCAGAGTTCTAAATGTTGCACAGTGCTTTCATCATCCCTGAAGACTGAAGGTTTTTATTGATTTGATTGCCAGAGCACTATGTTCAATGATTGCAACTCTGTTTTTACCAGCCTTGCTAAGAATCAGCAACAATATTAAAGCTGATTAAGAAAAATGCAGAAAAAATGATAAAAAGAAAACTTACATGGAACAAGGTGGTGGTTGCTTTTTAGATATTAATACTGGCAACATACACTCCAAATCCACCACCTTGAAGTAGCAGGTAGTCCTACATTCGATCATAGTGTAAACATTTTAAATTGTTGTATTCACTATTATATCAAGGCATTAGGTATCTTGCATGAATGCTCTCTTCTGTGTTTGCATATTCTATGCCACTCTTGCTGTGAAATTGAGTTGCATGTAGAAACATACCTTTTACTCTAAGAAACTTTACTACACTTGTGAAAACAATTCAATCTGATATATGAATAAAATATTATTTATTCAGGAATCATCCAAAATTCCCCACAGACAGAGCTTTCATCCTCATTAGGTGGTGGCTTCAGCCTAACCATCTTGGTCTGTTCTGTTCAATTGCTGCCTGAATTCCAAATCCAGTTACATCCGGTTTCTAGAATATATTCTCTACTCATGTTATTGAAACCAACTTCTACTTCATACAGATGTATTTTGCAACAACAATTAAAGTGCTTCTTCCATGAGTCAAGTTCTCTTAAGAAAATGATTGCAGTTATTCATTTTGTAAATTAGTTTAACATTATTGTTCTTTCCATTTATAATCTTTACCTTGGGGTTCCTTCACCACAGCATCCCAAATAAAGCAAGGCACTCTTACACTGTGGGTTTATACTAACCTTATACCACAGAGGGAAAAGATGAGTGGACCATGGTCCAAAATTTCTTTTAAGGTCCAGTGAATTTAGTCTCCTTTTTATTGGCTGATGGTGACAAAAATAAACATTAGGATATTGTAGCTTGAAAATTGGGTGCATAAGCATAACTATATAGAAATCTTAAATCATGTTGTGTTCACCAGTAAATCAGTAAATGAGTTTAGCTTATCATGAGCACCATGCCTTTAGGAATTTGCTAAGTAGTGTAAATGTTATTTAGCACAAAATTTATTAGGGATATTTAGCATAAATGTTGTACTGGATTCAGTAAGTCAGGTGAACTTGGGTCATTCACTTCAACTTTTTCTTTAGCATCCATTTCTATTCATTATCACTAAGGATACATTGAAACCTTTGGTTCAAAGCAGAATCAATGTCTGTTCTGACCTATCCTGTAGCTTAAAATACTGTTACTTTGTTATTTTTGATAGTGTTCTGATTTCATCTTTTCTTTCTCCACTATTTGATTGGATAAACAAAGTGGCTGCTCTGAATGAGAGTGCCCAGGTTCTTCAGGTGTTCACAGTAAACAGAATGCTATTCACAAACTGTAACATGAAATTCCCAAACAGTCACTGAATAGAGAATATCAATAGCAGGCATCATTTTAGCTGTATTTATAAGTTCTGTGAGACTTCACCTGAGAGAATAATGAAGCCAAATATATATATATTTTTTATATCTTTTTGTCCTCAATAACATTTTCATTGTTTCTGGATTGGTGCTCTGATGTTTTGTTCCTTATATATTTATAGATGAATGACCTTTCTTCAGTTTTTATAAACAAAATTTAATTGGTTTGAAATCAAGTATTTGGAACAGTTTTGAGTTATTTTAAGCATGTTGTTGAAAATTTTATTGAAGAAGTGTTCAGTCAATGTTTAATCAGTTCTGTAAGTAGCATAGCACCTAATGTTTTTGTGCTTTGGTTTCTTGAGGACCAATACTCAAATTAGATTTTCTCTTGAATAGTATGAGAGCAAATTTGATGAAGTTTGTTGACTTGAAGTGTGTTTTTTTAATATTTGTTTTTATTTTTTAAGTAGAGTTCTGTCTAGTGTTTATATAGTGCACAAATTTGCATGTAAAAAAGACCAACGAAATGTAAAGTGTAGATGGATAGCAATCTAATTCTTAGTGTGGTAAAGGAGAGGAAGTTTTGGTGCCATAATTTCTCCCTTCATGGTGATGGACTTAAATCTTTTCAAATATATTTCTGTTCCATGATATATCCTTCAATAAAAGTTTGCTTAATTCATTGTAGCATTCACTAAATATAACATTCACACACTTTTCTGCTGACATAGTCTTAAATAATATACTTGACCAAACCTAAAACATGTGAAGATTTTATAATTGAGGAAACTGATATTTAATTATTTTTTAAAAATTTGTTTCAGGATTATTATCAAGATATAAAGTCTTGTGAGAATGTATGATAAATTTATATTCCAATATCAACATTTAAAAAAATTCATTGCAGTTGTAGGTTTACAGAAAAATCTTGCAGAAAGTATGGAGAGAGTTCCCATATACACACCCACACACACATACACAAATGGTTTCCCTTTAAACATTTTGCATTAGTGTGGTACATTTGTACCAATTAATGAACAAATAATATTAACTAAAGCCCATATTATACATTAGGGTTGACTCAAACATTTTTTAATTGCAATAAAATACAACAGTTGACAAAAAATACCTAGTTAGAAGCATCTAGACACATAGATAGTGTAAGGTCTGGGGTAAGATGTAGTTCAGTGACCTCAAGTCAGGAAGAAGACTGTTTACATGTTAGTCAAACTTAAGAGAAGTAAGACAGCATTGGTCAGAGTATAAGTGGAAAGTCATACTCACTGAATTGTGAGGCCCCCTCCACAAACTTATTCCCCCACTTTGGCTTACAATCCTGGCAGCCAGGCTTATCATTTCTACACTAAGAATATTTATATCCTCAGGAAAGAGACCATATGAAAGAAAATACCTCAGGATACTGATGATTGTGAAATTACAATTCTGTGATGCCTACTACTTACAAAAGTTGCTCAGGACATCAGTCCCTCCAATTCATAGAAAATCAGGAACCACCGGAGTTTGAGGAACTTTTCTAAAGTAAAGGCAAAGTCCAAAACAAATTCACAGAACAAAAGCTGGAAGACATAATTCAAGGAACAAAATGATTCTTTCAAAAAAGAACTATAATTCATATATTCTGAGGGAAAAGAACCTATGAAGAGGTATAAAATTAGCATGGTATGTTATAAAAGGAGATTATTGAAATAAAAAAAAAACAGTTCTCTAACATTTAAATGATGATAATCGAAATCATAAAGTTAAACAAAAATATCGATATGGGGTAAAGTTTAGAAGGGGTAATAAATTTAAAATTCCAGTTCAGGAAAGCCAAGTTCCAAACTATGGAAAAGAATAGGCAAAGAACCAAAAAAAAAAAAAAAAAAAAAAAGGGTGGGGGGAAATATTTTTAAAAATTTCAAGAAAATATTCTGGAATTTAAAGACTTGAATTAAAGATGAAAAGGCCCCTCAAGTGCTCAGCACAACTGGTGAAAAGATTCCATATAAAAACTTATCATCAGGAAATTTTAATACAACAGGTATGGCGATCATAAAATCTTCCAGCACGAGATAGAGTTTTTTGCACAAAAATATATACAATTGAAATAGTATTCAAGTTCTCTGCAGCCTTATTTAAAGATAGAAGACAATTGAGCAATGCCTTAATAATCATTGAGGAAACTGATTTTCAACATAGAAGGCTATCCTTAACCAAATTTCCATCATCTGGGAAGATAGCATACATTTATTTTCAGACATGAAATATCATGGAAAATCTCATAATTTTCCTCCAAAATACCTTATTTATGAACATACTGAATGCTATGCTCCAGCAAAATAAAGGAGCAAACCAAGAAAGAGAAAGGCATGGGATCCAAACAACAAGGGATTGAATTCAGGAAAAAGAAGAGATGAAAATGAAGGTACATCACAGAAAGACAGCTCTGCAGCTGAGCCAGAAGGCAGTCTGCATGGAAACAAGAGGATAGAGGCCACGAAAGGATGGCCTATGAAGAAATAACTGAAAGCATTCATAAAGTGTTTACAATATTAAGAGGATAATTATAGAAAGGAAGCATACATACAGTAGAGAAGCACAACTGGAAAAAAATAACTATATTAAAGCATTATTAAGTCCAGGAAAACAACAAAAATAAAAATGTTATTTCTTAAAGGGAATTTAATTATACTATTACTACTGACTTAGTTGTATATATTTATATCATTTTGCAGATCTGTTCTCATGATAACAAATTCTCTCCGGTTTTGTCTGTCTGTGAAGACTTTTAAATGGCCTTCATTTCTGAAGGGTAGTTTGGCCAGATAAAGATTCTTGGATGGCAGTTTTTCTCTTTCAGTACCTTAAATATATCAGAGCACTGCTTTCACACCTCCATGGATTCTTTCTCTCTTTTTCTTTAAATAAATGCATTTCATTGCTTATCTAGATGTTTAAGCTCTCACACTAGTATTTTACAACCTAGAAAAAACTGAAAAATTATTTTTCCCACAGATTCCCAGACAGTATAAATATATGGTTGAACTAACGTTAATATACATTACCATTTTATCAAATACATAATGTAACAAATTATCAGTTTTCCTAATATTAAATTAAACAACTCAAAAGGCATATAAAATATTAGATGTTTGCTGAATGCATTAGCAGAAACCTCCTTCTTTTTTTGCAAGTTCTTGAGAAGAGAAGGAAAAGAATCACACTTCAAACAAAAATAATAGCTGGAAAAAACTTTCAATAGCTATGGAAAATTACAAGAATTTCAGAAATTTTATGATTAAGACTTATTGGAGCTACCATAAAAAGCACCTCTACCTATTAATAATATTTATGAAATTAAAGAGCATATTCTACATGTTCTACAAAAGATGAAAGCAACATATTACTAAATATATTTAATAGCCCTTTCAAATT
Source organism: Tolypeutes matacus (assembly GCA_026826555.1). Classification (NCBI taxonomy): domain Eukaryota; kingdom Metazoa; phylum Chordata; class Mammalia; order Cingulata; family Chlamyphoridae; genus Tolypeutes; species Tolypeutes matacus. The sequence continues at coordinate 533,721 of JAKSZT010016069.1, read as the reverse complement.
CATTTATCAGGCTCTCCTAGTTAAGTTGCACACCAAAGTACAATTGTTAAATTAATGGTAAGACATGTGTGCTTCTGTACAATGCAGGTATACAAAATGGAGGATTTTCTCTAAAGTCACAAAATGAAACATACAGATTGACATTGAATAACCACCATTAGACTTTGTAAAAATCCCAACAAAATTCCATGGTTACACAAACTTGATGTATACTGATACAAATATGGGAAATGTAAACATAAAGTGAACAGGAAAATAACCATATAGGCCCTACTTTCAATGTTTGAAATGACTGAAGGAATAAACCACATAAGGTCTAGAGTGTTCATAGTTCCTGGGATTTTATGTTCTCTATGATAGTAAAATATATATAAGTATTGTGCTGGGTATTTTGACATCTGATCTCTCAAAACATCTTAATATTGATAAGATCTTGTTATGGGAATAGATTTAAAGAAGACTTAGAGCTCAATACTGCATGATTTCAGGAAAGTTCAATTGTTACAAATGATAAGTCCATTTTAATGCTGACCAGCAATAATCCAAATAGGCTGTTTGTAACCCATAGAGTTTGCAATTCTGTCAAACTTGAAGCATGGTAAAACTGTTTTTCAATACTCTAATGGAAGTTTGCTTAGATTTTTTCATCAACATGTTGGCTAATATGTTTGACAAATTAGGTCCTCTGTCAAGTTCCACTTCAAAGACCAGAGCATCAGGCACTCCAATTTTATTGAATGCAACAGTTGTTTCTGTGACCATTGGAATCTTTAAAATACAACTGCATATATGAAGACATTTCTTCAAATACAAAAGCTGCTTGCTGTTAATAGTTTCATGTACTTTTGTCTTATGAACAGTACTTCATCTTCATATTTCATTCCAACTTCAATAAATGCTAGTGCAATAAGTATGGGAGGTCTCTCAAGACCTGAAAGACAATGAATAACAATGCAGCAATCAGGTTCTTCACAAAATATAATGTTTATGAGACTTAACCAATCATCAACAATCTGGTTGGAAGTTGGTACACTATCATCAAAAGGCCAATCAAGGAAATGAATGCCTTCTTCTTGCAAAAGAGCTGTGTTATAAGCCATTTCACATACTATTACTCTTGTGGTAACTCCATACTTCTTATGTTCCTCTATAAATTTGCTTAAGTTTGCATTGATTGGATTGTGTATGATAAGAAATCTCATATCCTTGTATGTGACTTCCACAGGAGCTGGGTGGTTCGTTTGAGCCATTTTAATTTAGTTAAAAAAAACACCCAATAGAGTATGAAAGAATTTTTAAAAAGTGAATATAGAGAATGGTAGAGACTGGAGGACTCCACAAATGCTGAATTGAAGAAAGAGAAAAATATCAGATCCAGTACCATAAACCAGAAAGTGGATATGAATTGTTAAGATACTTCCTGGAAAGAGAGAAGATGGCATCGGTTTAGGTGGGCAGTCACCATTTCTCTCATGGAGAACTGCTGATTGGGGGCAAGATTCTGCCCAGGTGGTCTGTTCTGGGAGCCTGTGGAACAAGAACCTTGGGGACATCGATCTGGAGGGAGCTGGACAGCGAGGTGGACTGCTCAGTATAAAACCATGAGTTTTTTTTCCCCAGTTGGAAATGGTGGACACAGATGGCTAAGCCCCACCCTCCTGGCAACCTGGTGAGAGGATGCACTCTCCAAGAGTGGGAGGGTCCTGGCAAAGGGTGAGAGGGATTTTTTCTTAGGGTTTGGCTGCCTGGACCCCACTGCAGCTTTCTGGGAGCAAACCAGCCAGCTAAAAGTGGTGACGGGCTGAGGGGAGAGGCAAATCTGCTGGGGAAACCTGATTTACCTAACAGCCTGGGGACACAGAGGCTTGGCGTGGAAGGGGGCAGAGCCAGCTAATTTTATAGTTCCATGCTGCTATCAGAGTCTCAGCTCCCCTGGGGGTTCAGGCAGTGGGAAGTGTTTGATAAGTTTCCATGGGCCTCGGAGGAGGGGGTGGTCCAGAAGAGGCCTTGTTTTTGGTCCCTTATTTCTTCAAAAATTTTTTTGTAACTTAATTTATTCATTGAACTCAGCCTCACAACCTGCAGAGAGAAGGTTGCAGGGTAATTGATCGATGAACGCAGGCTGAGAGGCTTCACAAGGGCCCAGGAAGAAACGCTGTACTTGCTTCGCTTTGTTTGACTGCTTGTTTGTGTGTTTGTTTGGTTTTAATTTGTTTGTTTGTTTCTTGCTTTTCTTTCCTCTTTACTCCCTGCCCCACCCCCTTTTTAATTAGGTGCTGCTGCTTGTTTCCTCTTTGCTGTGCTTCTTCTTCCTTGATTTTCCATTGTCTGTGTATAGTGATTTTGTCTACCAATGCTATCTATTTTCCTTCCTTCATCTTTCCACATTCTGCTTTCTTTTGTGGTTCATACATTCCACCTTTTTTCATTAGTCCTCAACTTCATGGGTGTTGATTTCTACCTTGTCTATCCTGTTTTCTTTTTTTATTATTATTAACTTTTTCCTTTCAGCCCTTTCTTTACTCTTTCTCTCTCTCTCCTCATCATTCTGGCATTTTAAATCATTCTATATATATTTTTCTATTTGGTTTCCCATTCCATTGTATGTACTCTTCTTTTTATCCCCTATTATTCTACATTGCCTACATGAATTAAATATTCATTTTACTAAGTCTGATATGGCCCCTCTTCTAACTTTTATCAACATTACTATTATCCTTTTTCCTTTCTTACCTCTTTCAATTCCTCTGGCCCTAATCTTTTTCCTTCAAGGGAACATAGAAAAGAGCAAGGAAACACAAGAAGAACAAAGTGTCAAAGAGAAAATTTAACACACACACAGAACCACCATCTAAATAAAACTCTAGAGCAGAGAGAGAAGCTAATCAACTTCATAAATCCATCAAGATAAAATGATGACCAAAGGGCAACAAAAAAAATTACAAACAATACTGAGAAACAGGAAGACATGGACCATTCCAATGAACAAATTAAAAACCAGGAAGAGATGCAGAACATCAAACAAATAAAGCTATCCAAACAAATATTATTGGCCAACTTAATGAAGTAAAGGAAGAGATTAAGCATATTGAGAAGACACTGGGAGAACATACTGAAGAAATTGTAAACATACTTAAAAAGATAACAGATATGATGGTGATGAATTGTACAATCCAAGAAATAGCAAGACTCAGGATTCACATAACAGCAGATTTGAACAAGCAGAAGAAAGAATTAGTGATGTGGAAGACATCCAAAATCAAACAGAGAGTAGAACAGATAGATAAAATGATAGAAAAAATCCAGCAGGGACTGAGGGATTTAACATAAAATAGACAAACATATGCCTTATAGGCATCCCAGAAGGAGAAGAGAAGGGAAATGTAACAAAAGGAGTGTTGAAGGAAATAATGGCTGAAAACGTCCCAACCTTATTGAGGGAGATGGATGTACATGCCCAGGAAGCACAGTGTACAACAAACAGTATAAATCCCAACAGGCCTACTCCAAGACATATAATTATCAAAATGTCCAATGCTCAAGACAAACAGAAAATATATAAGGCAGCAAGAGAAAAGGGAACCATCACAAACAAGGGAAGCACAATAAGATTAAGTGCTGATTTCTCATCTGACACCATGGAGGCAAGAACACTGTGGTATGACATAGTAAAGGTACTAAAAGAAAAAAATTCCAGCCACAAATTCCTATCCAGCAAGGCTGAAATTCAAAAATGATGGAGAGTTCAAAATATTCACAGGTAAACAGAAATTAAGAGAATATGCCAACAAGAAACCTGCACTTCAAGAAATACTAAAGGAAGTTCTACAGGTTGAAAGGAAAAGACAGGAGAGAGAGAGTTGTAGGAGAGTGTAAGAACAACTAAAAAGACAAAAAGAGAAATAAAAACAACATATGACATAAATAAACCCAAAGAAAATATGGCTGATGTAACCATTCATTGAGAGTAATAACACTGAAGGTTAATGGATTAAACTCAGCAGTCAAGAGACACCTACTGACAAAATGGATAAGGAAATATAACGCATCTATATGTTGTCTACAAGAAACCCACATTAGACACTGGGATTCAAGGAGGCTGAAAGTGAATGGCTGAAAAACAATTTTACAAGTAAAAAATAAACAAAAATGGGCAGGAGTAGCTATCCTAATATCGGATAAAAATAGACTTTAAATGCAAAACTCTTGTAAGAGACAAATATGTACACTATATATTAGTAAAAGGGATAATCTTTCAAGAAGAGAGAACAAACATAAATAATTATGCAACTAATCACTGTGCCTCAAAATACATGAGGCAAACACTGGAAAAACTAAGTGGAAAAATAAATACAATTATAGTGGGGGCTTTAATACACCATTATCACCATTACACAGAACATCTAGACAGAGAATCAATAAAGAAACAAAGACTCTGAATAATACATTAGAGGACCTGGAACAAATAGACATATACAGAAAGGTACACCCAAATAGAGCAGGATATACATTCTTCTCAGGGGCACATGGATCATAGTCCAAGAGAGACCACCTGCTAGGCTACAGAACAAATCTCAGTGAATTCAGAAAGATTGAGATTATAAAAAGTAATTTCTCTGACCACAATGGAATGAAGTTAGAAATCTCTAAGGACCAGAGAAAAAGATTATGCACAAAGATATGGAAGCTAAACAACACATTCTTAGACAACAGTGGGTCAAAAGGAAATATCAAAAGAAATCAGTAACTACCTCAAATCGAATGGAAATGAAAACACAACATAGCAAAACCTATAGGATGCAGCTAAAGCTGTACTGAGAGGGAAATTCATAGCCATAAATGTGTATATTAAAAGAGAAGAAAGAGCTAAAATTGAAGACCTAACTGCATACCTGAAGCAATTGGAAAAACAACAACAAACTAACCCCAAAGTAAATAGAAAGAAAGAAATAAAAAAAGACTAGAACAGAACTAAACGAAATAGAAAATTAGGAAGCACTAGAAAAAATAAAACCAAAAGCTGGTTCTTAGAGAAGATCAATAAAATTGACAAACCCTTAGCCAAACTAACAAAGAAAAAGAGAGACAGATGCAGATATACACAATAAGGAATGAAGAAGGGGATAACCTTACTGACCCCAGCAAAATAAAGAGTTTCATAAGAGGATACTTTGAAAAATTATATGCCAACAAGAATGATAACTTAGAGGGAATGGACAAATTTCTAGAACCTCACAAACAACCTCCATTGATGAAAGAAGAAATCGATTAACTCAACAGTCCAATTACAAGTAAAGAGATAGACTCAATCATCAAAAACCTCCCAACTAAGAAGAGCCCAGGACCAGATGGCTTCACAGGTGAATTCTTCCAAACATTCCAGAAAGAGCTAACACCAATCCTGCTTAAGCTCTTCCAAAAAATAGAAGTAGAATGAACATTACCTAAGTCATTCTATGATACCAACGTTACCCTAATTCCAAAGCCAAACAAAGATACCACAAGAAAGTATCTTTCTCTAATGTACCTATATGCTAAAGTCTTCAACAAAATACTTGCTAATCGCATTCAACAACATATCAAAAGAATTTTACACCATGACCAAGTGGGTTTCATCCCTGGTGTGCAAGGATGTTTCAACATAAGAAAATCAATTAATGTATAACACCACATAAAGAGATTGAAAGAAAAAAATCACATGATCATCTGTATAGGTGCAGAAAAAGCATTCAACCAAATACAGCTCCCTTTCCTGATAAAATCTCTGTAAAAGATAGGAATAGAAGGAAACTTTCTGAATATGAAAAACCCAAAGCTAATATCATCTTCCATGGTGAAATCCTAAAAGCCATTCCTCTGAGATTGGGAACAAGACAAGCATGCCCACTATCACCACTCTTATTTAACATTGTCTTAGATGTACTTGCTCCAGGATTGAGGCAATAAAAAGGTATAAAAGGCATCCAATTTGGAAAAGAAAAAGTAAAAATTTCATTATTTGCGGATGACATGATCCTTTATGTAGAAAGCCCTGAGAAATCTACAACAAAGCTTCTTAAATTTTTAAAGGAGTTCAGTAACATCACAGGCTAGAAGATCAATGCTCAAAAATCAGTAGCATTTCTGTACACCAATAACAAACAATCTAAAGAGGTAATCAAGGAAAAAAATCATTTACAATAATAACTGAAAGAAACAAATATCTAGGAATAAATTTAACTAAAGATGTAAAGAACATATATGCAGAAAACTACATAACATTGTTAAAAGAAATCAAAGAAGACTTAAATGGAAGAATATTCCCAGTTCATGGATAGGAAGACTAAACATCATCAAGATATCTATCCTACCAAAAATAATTTACAGATTTAATGCAATCCCAATAAAAATCAACACTGTATTTTTTAAGGAATTGGAAAAATTAATTACAAATTTTATTTAGAAGGGTAAGAGGCCCTAAATTGCCAAGGACATTGAAAAAGAAAAATGAAGTTGGAGGTATCACACTACCTGACTTTATAGCATACTACAAAACTACAGTGGTGAAAACCGCATGGTATTGGCACAAGGATAGACACATTGACTAATGGAACTGAATTGAGAGTTCTGATATAAATCCTCGCATATGCAGTCTTCTGATATTCAACGTGGCCACCAAGCCCACTTAGTTGGGAGAGAATGGCCTCTTCAACAAGTCATGCATGGAGAACTGGATATCCATATCCAAAAGAATGAGAGAGGAACACCATCTCACAATTTAAACGAAAATCAACTCAAGATGGATCAAAGATCTAAATATAATAGCCAAGACCATAAAGACCTTGGAAGATAATGTAGAGAAGCATCTACAGGAAATTGTAATAAGAAGTGGTTTCATGAACTTCACACCCAAAACACAAGCAGAAATAGAAAAAATAGATAAATGGAATCTCCTCAAAATTAAAAACTTTTGCACTTCAAAGGATGTTATCAAATAAATAAAAAGGCAGCCTACACAATGGGAGAATTTATTTGGCATAATATATCTGGTAGAAGCCTAATATCCTGCATATATAAAGAAATCCTACAACTAGAAAATAAAAAGAATAAAAACACTTTTAATAAATGGGCAAGTGACCTGAAAAAACACTTCTCCAAAGAAGAAATACAAATGGCTAAAAAGCACATGAAAAAATGCTCGACATTTCTAGCTAGAGAGAAATGCAAGTGAAAACTACAATGAGATACCAACTTAAACCCATTAGAATGGTGGCTATATAAAAAACAGTGGACTATAAGTGTTGGAGAGGATGTGGGGGAATAGAACCTTCATCCACTGTTTGTGGGATTGTGAGTGGTCCAGCCACAGTTCCGTGGTTCCTCAAAAAACTAGCTATAGATCTTCCATATGATCCAGCAATTCCACTGCTGGGTATTTATCCAGAAGAACTGAAAGCAAAGACATGAACATATACATGCACACTAATGTTCATAGCGGCATTGTTCACTATTGCCAAAAGTTGGAATCAACCCAGGTGCCCATCAACAGATGAATGGATAAACAAAATGTGGTACATACATACAATGGAATTTTACTCAGATGTAAGAAGGAATAAAGTGCTAACACACAGGATAACATGGATGAATCTGGAAGACCTTATGTTGAGTGAAGCAAGCCAGGCATTTAAAGATAAACAGTACATGACCTCACTGGTATGCATTAAGGAAATTGAACAGTCTCTGAGAACTATTGTCTGAAAGATAGGTGTACAAGAAAGAGAAAGAGAAGAGAAAGTTGTGAGCCATCACCCATATGGATGGAATCTATGGTAAAGTGATAGAGTTTACTTGTGTATTGAAGGGATAGAACAGGAGGGTAGTGATATATTGGGTTGGGTGGTGCATGGTTGACATGTGAGTAGATTGGGAAGGGTGGGTTAGAATACCCATGACATTGAGGATAGAGATGGGAGAGGGACCAGTTGAACACATGGGATTTGTGGGTATGAAGTTGAAAGAACAGAGGTAGGAATGTTCTTATGGGTATATGACAAGGAAGTGTCACTGCTTTAGGGTGTTGGTTGTGGGGGGCATTCAGGACAGGGTGCATCTGGAGCACACTCCTAGGGAGTGTGTGAGTGTTCATCCTGTCATAATGTGTTGAATCAGTGGGTGGAGACAGACACAATGAAGGGGAAGGAGATGGACTCCCATCTTTGGGAGGACAGATTTGCTCAGCAATAGACAGGTGGGCATCTCTTAAGAGCAAGGGTGGTTCCTAATAGTGGAGGACAAACCTATGTTTCAAGACCACTTGTTGCATGTAACTATGAATCTTGTCATGCAATTAGTAAAGCCAGGGGGTCATCATATGCCCCAGGGGGATGGGGAGGGAGGAGCAGAATAGATCAAACAGGGGTTATTTAGTGGTCAGTGAAAATGTTTTTCATTAACTTACAGTGATGGACACAGGAGATGGTAAATATCATCAAAGTTTATAAAAGTGTACGATCTAAAATGTAAATCATACTGTAAACCATTGGCAATGTTTAGTAGCTGTTTCACTATCTTTATATCAGTTATAACAATGCTACCATCCACATACCAAAAGGTTTAAATATGTGGTGAGGGAAGGGGGAGGAGTTTGGGTATATGAGAGTGTCTTGTATTCTGTGTGTGACTTTGCTGTGACCTAAAAGTTCCTTGAAAATTAAATGAAAAATAGTGAGACACTGGGGAGTGAGAGGGGGAAGGTGCTACGGTACAGACTGGACACCAGATATTGCAGTGAAAAAAGGCAAAATGTCAAAAAAATTTTATTTTAATGTTTTAATTTTTTTTCACATTCTTTGAATAACCCAATCCTTTAATTTTATTTTATTTTCACTTTATTTTAAATTTTCATGTATTTTATCTCTTACATTTAAACATCATTATTATTTTATTTTCCTATTAATTGTATTTGGCTATTGTATCGGCTTCATCTTTAAAGAAGCTTTGGATCACAGAAGGGTTACAACGGGGGTGGGAAGGGTTTGTTGGTGGGGGGTGTCAGGGATGTGGTGTGCATGGGAGGAAGTTCACATGAACATACATAAAAGGTATACAAAATTGTTCAAATGCTCACAGAGCATGGTCATCATGGGTGGAGAACCACTCAATAAATGAAAGAATACTGAATTCCCATCCTGGAGAGCTCTGCATATTGTTCAAGGGATTAGCCCCTAAGTGCAGGGGCAGTGTCTGGCAAAGGAGGATGGTCCACTAATGGGCTCTTGTTATTTATGACTAGCCTTATGAGTCTTTGCTCTTGAAACTGAAACTTAGCCTATTGTTATGGGGTGCCTATGGGTTGCCTCCTGACAGCCTTCTTGTTGCTCAAATGTGGCATCTCTTTAAGCCATACTTAGCATATGAATGCATTACCTTCCTCCCAGTGTGGGACATGACTCCCAGGGATGAGCCTCCCTGGAAATGAGAGATTACTAACAAGTGCCAATGGGCAATATGACTGGAAAAAGACCCGAATAAAAAGGGGAAAAGGTAAAGAGAAATGTTCCTATGGCTAAGAGACTTCAAAGTGAGTCGGGAGTTCATCCCAGAGGTAACGCTTATGCACATCTCAATAGAACCTCATAGGCTTCTAATATGGATATCACCCCAAACAGAGGATCTCCTGAGGGCCCTGGAGACACCCATGTCCTATATCAAGGTGGATAGCCCTAGAGTTTGGTGCCTTATCAGTGGGCCCTACTTTGGAATCCTTGCTCCTGAGAGTGACAGAGTTGGACCCAAATATGTCTTCCCTGCACATGGTCCATCTGTCCCTTCTATTCAAACAACATGTGGTGCTGGAGTTTATATGTGTACTTTCAGAGTCTGAAGTCTTTGGGCTGTCCATATGCCACCTGGGCCTGGAATCTTGGTGGAGCTGCAATTCCTACTGTACAGCTCAATGGACTCACCCTGGACAACCTGTTGAAATGTTGATGGACAACAGTCATCCCAGGGAATGGAGAGAGTCTGCAGCTGTAGTCAGGATATTCCCATCTATTTTATCTATGGGATATAAGCCCTCTCTCACTTGGAGGTCGAGTTGACTTCACCATCTCAGACTCCTCAGGATTGGGGGAAGAGCTATGGACTAGAGTGGATTTACTGGTATTCTATTATAGACATATTGTGATTCACACAATGGAATTAATTACAACATTAATGTGGAGCCACTGGATGCTTTGTGGGCAGGGAGAGGGAAAAGCAGGTTTAATACAGGGACTTTTTCAGGACTTGGGAATTATCCTGAGTGACATTGCAATGGCAGATATAGGCCATTTTATATCATCATATAACATGCAGAACTGTGTGGGAGAAAGTGTGGTCTACAATGTGAACTATGGTCCATGCTTAGTGGCAAAGCTCCAGGATGTGTATATCCATTGCAGCTGATGAACCACACTATGAAAGATGTTTATGTGGGATATTATGGGAGGTGTGGGAAGTGGGGAACATGGGAATCCCTGAAGTTTTTGTGTAACATTTATGTAATCTAAGTCTCTTTCAAAAAATAAAAAAAAATTATTAAAAAAGATATTTCCTAAAAAAAATGTGAATATAGAAATTATGTAAAGAAACTGAAGCCTGCTTCAATATACTCCACTTGAAATTCTCAGTGCTTTGCATATAAAGTTGGGAGTAATGGGAAATGAAATAAACCTCCTAAAAAGATGCAGCTATTCTACAATCCAGTAGTATGAAATCAATATAAAAACATGCACTGAAGTTTAGCCCATCCAGGTCAGAACTCTTGTAAAATGCTCTGCAGATTTTGATTCAAACCTTCTGTGTCCAGGTTAACCACTCTTATAAGGGTTTCTTAGAGAAGCATTAATGAGTTTCTATTGTTCAATTGTCTGCACAGAGGAGAACTGTATGAGTGGCAGAAATCTTCACTACCTTTAAGAAACTCCATAAATTTGTGATCAAGAATACCGTAGAAATGAGGAACATGTTTAGATGTTGAAGATTGTAGCATTATCTTACTGCTGGTCCTAAGGCAGCAGTGAAACAGGTATTGGTGGCAGCTGCAGGGCAGGGAATAGTGCTGTTCATCACAGAGCAGTGGTAGTACAGGCAGCTGTAGGGGTACCATGCTCCATACAGTGAGTGACTAGGAGAAGAACATGTCATGCACCTCCTTGGTTTCTGATAAAAGATCACCACTTAGTTTTATTGAGGTTACTTTGTAAGAAATACATTGCTTTTATCTGGCTTCTCTCAGAATACTCTCTCTATATATTATAATATATACTCTCTATATATATTTTCTTTGACAATCTGAATAGTAGATGTCTTGGAATAGTTTATTTTGAATTCATTCTGTTTGGCTAGTTTATCCTTCTTGAATATTGATATTCATGTATTCCATAAGGGCTTGAAAATTTTCAGTCATTATTTCCTTAAATATTTTTCTATTACTTTTCCATTCTCTTCACCTTCTGGAACATCTATTACACATATGTTTGTGTGTTACACATTGTCATTCAATTCCTTGAGACCTTGTTCAATATTTTCCATTCTTTTTTCTGTCTGTTCTCTTAGAGAAAATAAACAGAATTAAAACTTGATTCTTTGAGAATATCAACAAAGCCAATAAACATATAGCTAGTTTCACAAAGAAAAAAGAGAGAAGATGCAAATAAAATCAGAAATGAGATTGGGGACATTGACACTTGTGCAGCAGAAATAAAAGAGATCATCAAAGGATACTATAAGCAATTGTATGACAAGAAGCTACAGAATGCTGTTGTAATGGACAAATTCCTGGAAACATATAAGCCAAACAATATTGACCCTGGAAGAAATAGAAGTCTTCAACAAACCAATCACAAGTAATGAAATTGAAAGAGCCATTAAAAACCTCCCCAAAACCTCTGGGAATACCTGTGACAAGATAGCTTCATAGGGGAATTCTATCAATTATTTAAGAAGATGTAATAATATTGCTCAAACACTTCCAAAATATAGAACAGGAAAGGTGTTACCAACATATTCTATGATGTTAACCTCATCCTAATTCCAAAGCCAAATAAAGGTATTACATGAAAAAAAATTATAGAAAATTTTTATAATGAATATAGGTGCAAAAATCCTCAAAAAGTGCTTGTTGACAGAATCCAAAAACACATGAAAAATATGTGTCATGATCAAATGGTATTTAAAACAGGAATGCAAGGCTGACTCAACATAAGAACATCAATCACTGTAATATACCACATGAAGAAATTATAGAAGAAAAATGACTTGATCATATCAATAGATACAGAAAGGACATTTGGCAAAACACAACATCCCTCCTTGATAAAAGCACTTCATAAGTTGTGAATAGAAGGAAAAATTGTCAATATGACAACATGTATATATGAAAAACCCACATGGAAAAATGGACTCAATGGTTAGAAACTGAAAGCTCTCCTGCTGATATCAGGAGCCAGATAAGGAAGACCACTTTCTGCTGTTATTCAATATTATACTAGAAATTCTAGCTACAGTCATTAGGCAAGGAAAACAAGGCAGCCAAATATGAAAGGTAGAAATAAAACATTGGCTATTCACTGTGAGGAGATCTTAAATTATAAAATCCTGAAAAGTCTACAATAAAACCATTAGAAATTATAGATGATTTCAGCAAAGTGGTAATATAAAAGATTAAAATGTAAAAATCAGTAGCATTTCTATACACTATTTTTAAAATTTAATTTTTTTATTTTTTAAAAAGATAATTAGATTATACAAATGTCACATAAAATATATAGGGGATTCCCATATGGCCCATTTCCCACATCTCTCACATTTTCCCACATTAACAACATCCTTCATTAATGAGGTACATTCATTGCAATTGATGAACAGATTTTGGAGCATTGCCACTAAGAATGGATTAAAGTTTACATTGTAGTCTACACTCTCTACCACAAAGTTCTGTAGGTTATGAGAAGATTTATAATGGCTTGTATCTGTTATTGCAACGTCATTATGGACAATTCCTAACTACCAAAAATTCCCTTGTATTACACCTGTTTTTCCTTCTCCCTGCCCTCAGAACTTCCAGTGGCCACTGCCCCCACATCAATGATATAATTTCTTCCATTGCTAGAATCACAATAAGTCTAGAGTGGAATACCAGTAAGGCTAATTTAGTCCATAGTTCATTACACAATCCTGAGGATTCTGTGAGGGTGTTGTCCACTCCAACTCTAATTGATAGGGGGCTGTGATCTCATAGTGATGATGGATGGGACTCTCTTGCTTGCAGTTGTAGAATCTCTTGGTTCCTTGGTATGGTAGTTGTCCATAATCACCTTCTTGTTAGTTGTCCTGGGTGAGACCAATGAACTGGAGAGTAGGTGTTGAAACTTCATTAAAATTTGGAGCTTAGCTGGAACATGGAAAGCTCAACGATATAAGTCTCTTTGATGTATTCCTATCAGCTCTAGTACTAATTATAGGTTCAAATAGAAGGACAGAAGAGTCATGTGTAGGGAAACTACAACTGAGTCCATCTCTGTCATACTGGGGAGCATAAATTCCAAAGTAGGGCCCTCTGGTAAGGCACCAAACTCCTGAGCTATCTACCCTGACTATAGTGTCTGGATGTCTCCAGAGCCCTCAGGAGCCCCACTCTTTGGGGGTAGTATCTACTTTGGCAGTCAAAGAGATCCTGCTGACTCATGCATAAGTATAACCTCTGGAATGACCTCCTGACTCACTTTGAAGCCTCTTAGCCATATAAACTAATTTTTCTTTACCTTTTCCACCTTTGGCCAAAGTGTTTATTCAGTTGCATTGCTAGCTGGTGCATGGTAGTGATCCCTCAGTACCAGGGAGGCTCATCCTTGGGAGTCATGTCCCACAATGGTGGGAAGGTAATATATTTATATCCTGAGTTTGGCTTAAAAAGAGGCCACATTTAAGCAACAATGAGATTCCCTGAAGGCAATGCATAGGCACCCTATAATACTAGGCTAAGTTCCAATTTCAAGAGTAAAGGTTCATATGCACAGTCATTGATATAAAGGGCCCATCAGTGGACCATCCTACTTCATTAGTCATTGCCCCTGTAATTGGGGGATTCTTGTTTGTCTATTAGAGAATGTGGCAGAGCTCCCCAGGATGACAATTTTTTTATTCTTTCGGTTATTGTGTAAATCTCCACCCAAAATGACAATGTCTCATGAACATTTGGACACATTTATGCACCATATATATATGACCAGGTGAGCTTCCTCCCATGTATCTGCCATCACTGACACCACATCAATGATCCTCCCCTGATACAGTTGTAACCCTTCTGTGAACCAAAACTTCTTCAAAAATGAAGCCAATAAAATAACCAATAGTTTTAAAAGTAAGAATAAAATACAAAAAAATTAAATAAAATTAAAAGATAAAAATTTGGGATAATAAAAATAATGAAAAAATATTTTTCCTTTCATCACTATAAGGCCTGTTGTCCTATATGCAATTTAAAACCTAACCAAGAGCATAAAGGAGTTATTTTTGAAAACTATAAAACGTTCTTAAAAGAAACCAAAGATGATCAAAATAAATGGAAGGATATTCTGTGTTCATGGATTGGTAGACTAAATATCATTAAGATGTCAATTTCACCCAAATTCGTCTACAGATATAACACAATCTCAGTTAAAATTCCAATAAACTCCTTTGTAGAATTGGAAAAGCCAATTATCAAATTTATCTGGAAAGAGAAAGATCCACAAATAGGCAAAAATATCTTAGAAAAGAAGAATGAAATTGGAGGATTCTCATTCCCAATGTTAAAGCATATTATCTGGCTATAGAGGTAAAAACAGAATGGTACTGGCATAAAGGTAGATTGACCAAAGAAATCAAATTGAAAGTTCAGAAATAGACCCTCAAAACTATGGTCAAGTGATTTTTCAAACTGCTGTCAAACCCACTCAAACTTTTTTTTTTCAATTGATTTTGATTACAGGTAAAAAGGCAGCCAACTCAATGGGGAGAAAAAATCTGTGGAAACAACATATCTGATAAGAGTTTCATTTCCATGATATATAAAAATGTCACACAATGACAAAATGACAAGCAACCCAATTCAAAAACGGGGAAAATTCTTGAATAGATATTTTTTCTGAAGTAGAAATACTAATAGCCATTAGACACATGAAAAGGTGTTTAACATCACTAACTATTATGAAATACAGATCCAAGGTACAATAAGGGTGATACAAGATAAGAGAATAGGGAACTGCAGGTTGTAATCTCCTCCAGAAACTGTAAGAAGGTAGGCAGGTTTACCCAGCAGAAGTGAAGACTTGGGACCACAGAGACAATTGGAGAAGGTACCTAGAGATGGGGGACCCAGTTGGCCTGGGGAAAAGGAACTGTAGGAAATAAGGCACTCAAGTTGGCTCAGAAGAAGAAGGAAGCAAGGAAAGTGACCTGGCTGAAAGTATACTGCTAAGCTAGATCCAAGAGTGAGGAAAGTACCACCCCATCAGGCAACCAGGGGTGCATCCTGGTAATCAGCTGGCTCTTGAGGTGGAGGAGCAGTGAGGCATACAAGTGTGGGGGACTGACACCCAGCAAACTCAAGGGAGCAGAGGTGTATGGGAGAGGGAGATAGGGCAGGCAGAACTGAAAAATAAAATAAAAAGATGTCATTTGGTGCTGAAGCAGTTCCACTGTGAGAGGAAGGTGTAGCTGATCAGTTAGACGATCACACCCTCCAGGTTGTAGGCCAGGGTCATTCATGCAGCAGCAGCTTGTTTCATGGCAGTTCAAGTTGCAACCCAGTTCTCTGGGGTGCTGGGGAGATGGGCAGGGTCTTCCAGCTGGGGGGCATCAGGTGCGGATGGTGGGTGGGAAGCCAATAGTAATATTTTGAGGATGCTATTTCATAGTTTGTAACAAAACTTTTGTAACAATGCAAGGTGTTAAAGATGGGGTGATATATGGGAACAATGTTTGATGATAGACATGTTTGTTTTGTAACTTTTCAACTTTTACTATACACTTATCATTTATGTTCATGTATGAATGATTTATACAATTTTTTAAAAATCAATAGCATTTCTACACACTACTAATGAGAAATCTGAAGAAGTCAGAAAAGCATTCATTTAAAGTAGTGACTAAAAGAACCAAATATTAGGCAATAAATTTAACCAAGAGCATAAAGTAGTTGTTTTTGAAAACTGTAAAAT
>JAKSZT010016069.1:454134-492498 GCA_026826555.1 Tolypeutes matacus | reverse complement strand
TGCAGGCAGGATCATCCCACCCACCATATCCATGGGATATAAGCCCTCTCTCACTTGGAGTTGGAGTGGACATCACCATCCCAGTCGCCTCTGGATTGGGGGAAGAACTATGGACTAGAGTGGACTTGATGGTATTCTCTTGCTCACATATGGTGATTCTTGCAATGCAAGAAATTATAACAATGAGGTGGAGCCAGTGGCAACTTGACAGTTTTTGGGTAGGGAGGGGATGAGCAGTTGAAATACACGGGCTTCTTTGGGAGTTGGAGGTTGTACTGAGTACTGTTGTGGCAATGGATGTAGGCCATTTTTAATCAGCACACACCACTCAGAACTGAGTGGGAGAGAGTGTGGTCTACAGTGTGAACTGTGGTCTATGGTTGGTGGCAAGGCTCCAGGATGTGTAAGTTCATTGAGGTTGGTGGGCCACACTGTTGGAGATGTTTGTGTGGGATATGGTGGGAGGTGTGGGAGGTGGGCAACATGGGAATCCCAGTGGGTTCCGTGTAATATTTTAGGTAATCTAAGCACCTCTTAAAATATATATATATATATATATATATATATAACATTTTTGTAAGCAAATACACATAAATGCATATATAAAAAAAATAAAAAAAAATAAATAAATAAAATATGTTTTCACCCACAGGAATGCATTAAATTTAAGACCTTGTTTTTCTGGGGTGTACACATAATAAACTGCATTTGCCATAATTAAGTATGCTCCCTTCTTTAAATAGTTTCTTAATTTGTGCTTCATGTGTCACCTTTTCTTAACTTATCAGACTACATTTCTAATCTCATTGGCTTCCTAACTGACACTAAGTACCTCAGGGTTCAGTCTCAAACTTTTGATCTTATCTAAATGTTATCAGCTAATCCCATCTTTAAATACCTTTTCTGTTCTGAAGACTACCATATTATACCTTCAATCCAGAATTCTAATCTGAACTTCAATTTTATATCTCTTAAATACCTAATAAGCATTTTATTTTTATCTTGTCATCAACTGAATTATTCATTCCTCCCACTCTAACATGTAATTCTGGCAGTCTTCCAAATTTTCAGTAAATAAAAATTCTATTTTCCAGCCACCTAGTCCCAAACCATTATGTTATCCTTTATTTCTTCTTCTTTGTCAATATACATCCAGTCTTAACAAATCTTTCTGGCTATTTCTCCAAAATATACCCAGAATCTACCTCTATCAATCTACTTTTCTCAAAGCTTCTTCATTTTTAAGTTTTGAAGACAAATTATTTTCCTTTGCTAATACTTGCTACTGACTCTATTCTCTATAATATAGCCATAATAGTATCCTTTATAATGTAAAACTCTTCATATCACACCTCTACTGATAACTCTCTGAGGATTCTCATCTCACTCCAAAGAAAAACCAGGTGTCTCCAAGTGTTTTGAGGGATCCCACAGAATAGGTAAATGTGAAACTATGGCACAAGTTCTAGCTTTATTCAGCTACTATACTGGGGTTACAATAGCATGAAAGATTGCATAGTGGTTCCCTCTGATATTAAATATTAAATATTCTCTTATGTTTGAATAGATATTCAATCCTAAGTCCTGTATGCATTCATGGTTGTCTTACTTCAATTCATCCATTATATTTGTAGCTTAGTATTTGGCAGTACTCAGCACAGGAAATGAAAAAAAAAAAGTGATCCTAGATCTTATAGTCTGGTGAAATGCCACAGTGAAATATATGATAAAGAAATGTATTATTTCTGTACTTTGCTACTTGTGATTTGGTAATTTTATACTTTATTACTAAACAATTGCAATTTTTATACCATATGTATGGTAGCTCTGGAGATTTTTTATTTGCTGATTATATTTTGAGTAAATGTAGTTGTTCTGAACTTTAATATCTGTTTCTTTTGTCCCCTCTCAAGAAGCAGGATCTAAGACCAAACAAATATTTTAATTTACTCAATAATAAATATTTTTGATAGTCCAGAAATATCTGCATAATTCATGAAATACCTTTTTTAGCCCTAGGAGAAAGAGTCATGACTCTTCTTAATTTCTAACAATTAGTACTCTCTGATAGGTGACCAAATATTTTATTATGAAACAGGGCATACAAGTGTTTCTTAAGAAATATATTCATGATTCAATATATCTCCTCATATTGTTGAATATCTAAGCATCACTTGTTGCTATTCTCTGAGGAGATTAGTATAATGAAAATACTTTTTAAGTATCATGTGTCATCCTTGTTTCTGAGGCTGTAAATCAGAGGATTAAGCATGGTTGTGAAAATGGTATATGACACTGACACTAGCTTCTTCTGCTTAGGGGTGTGCAATGACTGGGACAGATCATAAGTTTAGGAAGCAAATGAGATGAACAGGTGGTAAAAGTGGTGGATAGTTCACAAGATGAGAGAGTAGGTGGATGAGTTGATAAAAGATAGAGATGAGTAACATGAGTACAAGTAGATATACATCAGTGTTTAATGTAAGGATATATCAGCACAGGCCAGTATAAGAACTGAAAGAATTTCACAGAATAAATTATTGATATTGTGGGAGCAGCAGTAAAGGAGAGTCATCATGGTATGGGTGAACAGAAAACCATCAAAGGTGACACCAATCAAGGCAACAGAAGCCAACAGGTCATCAGGAATAGTACCTAACAGGGTTACAGATAAACATAGAGCAGTCATAGGCTATGAGGTTCAGAATAACTCCAAACCCATCGTGGTCAGGTAGAGGAATATCTGGATGCCACAGACCACAAAGGAAATGGTCTTTTCTTCAGACACCATGTTGACTGGAGCTTTGGGATAGTAGTGCAAATGAAAATGGTATCAATGATGGATGACTGAAAGAACAGGAAATACATGGGTCTGTGGAGGCAGGAATTCAAGTGAATCAAAAATACCATGACCAGAGATCAAAGGTCATGGAGTAGGGAAAAGCAGGCTGCACTTTTCCTCCAAAAGTGGTGTGAAGACACTAGACTTGCCAGGCACAGAGGAAACCATGGGCCTGCTGGGTGATCAGAGTGAGTGGATGGTGAGAGATGCCCAGCTGGACACCTGGGGAGCAGTGGGGCCATGGGGTGATCAGCACAGTAAACCAACTTGGATTAATCTAGATGATTGCTTGAGGCATGAGAGGGAGATCTGTTTTTTATTACTTTCCTCTTCTGGGTCAATGGGGAGTAGTGGGGCTGTGGGGTTATAGGCAGGCATGGGCAGCTGGCCAGGAAGAAGTTAGGCAGAAACCAGGGGCCTGAGCAAGAAGCCCATTTTTTTCCTTTCTTCTACTTTTTTCACTATCTCTCCTCCTCTTCTTTTTCCTTGCTTCCTTTTCCTCTTTTGTTCTATTCATTTTCATTTTCCTTTAAAAAAATTTTTTTTCATTTAAACATAGGCAATTCTAAAGATTTTGAAACAGTAGAACCAAGTGTCAAAAATAACCTTAAATCAAAGCCAAACAAAAATAAAATCCTAGATAAGAGGGGGAAACTGAAAAACAGGTTTTTGAGGTACACTAATCAATATAAACAGATGCCAAGATATCATCAAAAATTAAGAAGTTTTACTAAGAAAGAGGAAGGTATGGCTCAGTCAATGGAAAAAATTAAAAGCCAAAAGAGATGTAGAATTTGAAACAACTAATCAAGATGTCCACACAAATCTTGTCAATTAATTCAAGGAAACAAATGAAGAGAAAAAGGATATTAAGAAGATACTACGTGAGCAGACACAAGAAATCGTGAACAAGGGTGCACAATGTCACCACCCTTAAACATCGTTCTAAGAGTTCTTTGTAGAGCAATTAGGTGGCAAAGGAAATAAAAGGCAGACAAATTGGAAAGGGAGAAGTAAAACTTTCACTATTTGTAGATGACATGATCTTATAAATATATAAAGAAAATTCTGAAAAATTTACAATAAAGCTACTAGAGCTAATAAATGAGTTCAGCAAAGTTTCAGGATATAAAATCAATTTGTACAAATCAGAAGTGTTTCTGTACACTAAGTATGGGCAATATGTGGAGGAGATATAAGAAAAACTTTTTATCACTTCTGCACAGATTAACACTCAGCTTTCCATTCTCTACCCATAATCTATTTTCTGGTGACCTATATTCTAATTGTTTACTCCATGAGTTTATGCAATATATTTAGTTCATTAGAGAGGAGTTGTACAGTATTTGTCCTTTTGTGTCTGGTTTGCTTCATTCAACCCATGTTGTTATATGCTTCAAGACTTCATTTCTTCTTACTGTTGCATAATATTCCATCATGTGTATCCACCAAAATGTGTATACATTTTATCCATTCATCAGTTGATAGACACCTGATTTCTTTCCAGCCTTTGGCAATAGTGAATAAGGCTGCTATGAACATCAGTTTGCAGATGTCTGTGTCTCTACTCCCACTTCTTCTGGATATATACCTGGCCCATTCACATGGCAAGTCTATATTCAACTTCCTTAGGAATTGCAAAACAGTTCTCCAAAGTGGCTATACCATTCTACATTCCCACCAACAGTGAATAATCATTCCTATCTCTCCACTTCCTCTCCAGTATTTCAGGATTTCCAAATTTTTAATAGCACCCAGTCTAATAGGTGTGAAATGATATTTCATTGTAGTTTTGATTTGCCTTTCCCGAATTGCTAGTGATGTTGAACATTTATTCATGTGTTTCTTTTCCATTTGCATTTCTTCTTTGGACAATTGTCTATTCAATCTTTTGCCCATTTTTTTAATTGAGAAGTTTGTCTTTTTATTATTGAGTTGTGTGATCTCTTTGTATATCAAAGATATTAAACCTTTATTGAATGTGTGATTGCCAAATATTTTCTCTCATTGAGTTGGCTGCCTCTTCACCCTTTTTACAAAGTTCTTTGAGGTATAAAAGTGTTTAATTTTGAGGAGGGCCTATTTATCTAATTTTTCTTTTGTTGTTCATGTCTTGGGTTTAAGAAACTACCATCTACCACAAGATCTCAAAGATGTTTTCCTACATTTTTTTCTAGGAGTTTTATGGTTGTCACTTTTATATTTAGGTCATTATCAATTTTCAGTTAAATTTCATATGAGGTGTGAGATAGGGGTCTTCTTTCTTTCTTTTGGATATGGATATCCAATTCTCTCTGCACCATATGTTGAAAAGACTGTTCTAGTCCAAATGGGAAGCCTTGAACACTTTGACAAATATCACTTGATTGTATATGGTAGGGGCAATTTCTGAGTTCTCAGTTTGGTCCATTGGTTCATATGTCTGTCTTTATGTCAGTACCATGCTATATTTACCACTGTAGCTAAGTAATATACTTTAAGGATTGGGAGTGAGAGTCCTCAAACTTCATTCTTTTTATAGAACTTTATGGCAATTTAGGGCCTGTTAACCTTCCAAATAAATATAACATTTTTTTTTCCATTTCTGCATAAAAGGCTGTTGGGATTTTTATTTGGATTACATAAACTCTGTAAATCAGTTTGGGTAGAATTGACAGTTATATTTAATTTTCCAATCCATGAACACAAAATGTTCTTCCATTTATTTAAATCTTCAGTTTATTTAAGCAATGTTTTGTAGTTTTCTGAGTGTAGGTACTTTGTGTCCTCAGTCAAGTTTATGCGTAAATATTTTAGTTTTTAGTTACTATAATAAATTGAATTTTTTTCTGATTTGATTTCCAGATTGCACATCAGTAGTGTGTAGAAATGTTATTGATTTTTGCATGTTAATCTTGTCTCCTGCCACTTGACTGAATTTATCTATTAGTTCTGGTAGCTTTACGGTGGATTTTTCAGGAGATTCTAGTTACATGATCATTAATGAATCATTAACGAATAGGGAATGTTTTACTTCTTCCTCTCCTTTTATTTTACTTTATTTCTTTATCTAGCTTAATTGCTCTAGCTAGAACTTCTAGCACAATATTGAGTAACAATGGTGACCATAGGAATCCTTGACTTGTACCTGATCTCAGTGGGAAAACTCTCAATCTTTCACCACTGAGTAGAATACTAGCTGTAGCTATTTCATATATGCTGATTATCATATGGAGAAAGCTTTCTTCTATTTCTCTCACTTGGAGTGTTTTTATCAAGAAAGGGTGCTTTGTTTTGTAAAATGCCTTTTCTGCATCAATTGAAATGACCAAATGATTTTTCTTCTTCAATTTATCAATATGGTTAATTACACTCACTGTTTTTTTCTCGTGTTGGACCACCCATTTATACCTGGATTTAAACCCATTTGATCGGGTTTTATAATTCTTTTAATGTGTTTTCAGATCTGTTAGTAAGTATTTTGTTGAGGATTTTTGTATGTATATTCATTAGCTATATTGGTCTGTAACTTCCTTTTTTGTAGAATTATTATCTGGTTTTGGTATTAGGGTGATATTGACTTCATAGAATGACTTTGGTAGTATTCTTTGCTGTTAATTTTTTTGGAAGAACTTGAGCAAGATGATATTATATCATCTTTGAATGACTGGTAAAATTTACCTGTGAAGCCAGGTGTTCCTGGGCTTTTCTTTTTTGGGAAGTTTTTGGTAACTACTTCAATCTCTTCCCTTGTGATTGGTTTGTTGAGGTCTTCTACATTACCTAGGGTCAGTGTAGGTGGTTAGTGTGTTTCTAGGAATTTGTTCATCTCCTCTATATTGTCTACTTTTTTGCCATACAGTTGTTCATAGTATCCTCTTATCACCTGTCTTATTTCTGTGGGATCAGCTATAATGTCCCCCTTCTATTTTATGATTTTATTTATTTGAAACTTTTCTCTTTTTTTCTTTATCAGTCTAGGTAAGAGATTGTTGATTTTACTGATCTTCCCCAAGAACCAAATTTTCATTTTGTTGATTCTCTGTATTGTTTTTTATTCTTGATTTCACATATTTCTGCTCTGATCTATGCTATTTCTTCCCTTCAGCTTTGTTTGGGATTAGATTGCTGTTCTTTGTTAGATCTTCAGTTTTAATGTAAGCATCAAAGCCTATAAATTTCCTCTTAGCACTGCCTTTGCAGTGTCCTATATATTTTCATGCATTGCGTTCTCATTTTCATTGTCTCAAGATATTTGCTGAATTCTCTTAGCGTTTTTTCTTTGACTCACTGATTATTTAAGAATATGTTGTGAAGTCTACATTTATTTTTGAATTTTCCCTTTTTCTATCCATTATTGATTTCCAGCTTCATTCTGCTATGACGAGAGAAAGTTTTTTTTTGTATAATTTCAATCTTTTTACATTTATTGTTTGTATATTTGCATTGTCATTCAATTCCTTGAAACTCAGTTCCATTTTTTGCCTCTCTCTTGTCTTTCTGTTCTCCTGCCTTTTCCAGTTCAGATGTTCTGTCTTTGAAATCAGTAATTCAGTCTTTGAGCAGTTCACATCTGCCCTTATGTGCCTCTCATATTTTTTAATCTCGTCCACCATGACTTTCATTCTCAGAATGAAAACCTTTTCTTTGTAGGTTTTCAAGTTTTTCTTTATAAAACCCAATGTCTCCTTTATCTATTATTTCTTTACATATATTTTCTTTAAATTCTTTGAAGTGATTTAGGAAAATTTTGTGATTATCACTGATTAATTGTTTTAAATCCCATTTCTCTTCAGGATATTTTGTTTGCTAGTTCTTTTGTCTGGGCCATCTCTTCCTTTTTCCTAGTATGGCTTGTAATTTTTTTGCAGATGTCTAGGCATCTGAATGTGTTCCTGAATTTATTCTGATGTCCAAATTCACTCTCTTGCCTACTTTTTAAACAGCTATCATTTGATATTTAGTTCATCTTAATCTAAGTCTTTAAATTTGCCTGACTTAAATGATCAAAATCAGACCAGCGAATCAGTAGTGGGACACAAATTTTCTCCTGTGATTTAGGATACAAATAGAGCTGAGTTTTTGTCTACACAATTTCCAGACCCAAGGACTGATGGTGCTCATCACCACACCTATCCATGAAGGCGTTTCATCCTGGGATTTCCTGTGTTCCTGTGCTGAATCTCCAGAATGGAGACTGAAAATGGGCTCTGCTGGCTGAGTTCACTGAACAAACTCCCCTGATCCTTCTTCCTTTTTCCTTGAAACAGCCATCAGGGTGGAAGATGTCTGTTCTCTCCTGCAGTGAGCCAAGAGTTTTACCTCAGCTGAATATCTTGAGGTTCGGAGAGGGCAGCCTTTCTGACCATCATGGTGGCTTGGTAACTCACATTTATTGTTTTGAGTTCTTTGCCTCTCTGTCCCTCATCCTCCTAGGAGTTGTGTAGCACTCTCCTGTTTTGCTGACCCCAAAATTAGGTCCCTTGGACAGCTTTTACCTCTTTCTCCATCATTTTTATGAAAGCATTGAGTTCTGCCTGTTATACTGAAACCATCTTCCCACAATTCCCCATATTTTTAATTTCTTGCATTGTGCCATTCATCATCATCAGATCTGTTATCTATTTATGAATGTTTATGATTTCTTCTGTATGTTCTTCCTGTGTCTTCTTAATAGATTTTTTTTTTTAACAGTGTGGTGTTATAATGGGTAAAAGCATTGATTTTAGGGGTGAGGAAAAGTAAGAGAAAAATAAGGATAAACAGGATTGATTTCCATTGCTGTTGTCTCGGGCCCTCTGAATGATTTGTTTTCTTTTGAAATTTTAAGATTTTCTTTTACCTGCCCAGTTTTGTTAACATAAAAACAAGTTTCCTGTTGGATTAGAGACAGGGGTGGGGATTTGGGTCATCTGCTATTGGGCAAGGGAGACTAGCCGGCACTGACTGGGGTCACAAGGAGTTATTTTGCTAATGGGGCTAACATTCCCAACTTATTGATATGGTTGGGTGGAGAGAGAGAGCAGGAAGGTGGGCATTGATCATCTGGCTGCTTTCTGCTGTTATGGGATGTAGTGGGATTCAGTTACTGTTCCCCTTTTGGCATTGAGATATTGTGGCTTCTGGCTCGGTGGCTGGTTCAGTATTTTTGCAGCAGGAGAAGACCATGTACGTGGTCGTGGGTGACATCTCAGATGGCTGTTTGGATAAACTGAGTTATTGCATGGAAGATGTATGGACCTGCCAGCTATGATTCAGTGTCCGGTGTTGGATGGGCTCTCTTGGCAGCAGCAGGGTGGAGATTCCTCACCAACCAGTCAGTCTCAGCGATCCCAGACACGAGTGTGTCGGCAAGAAATGTTAGAGACAAACGGTGCTCACTGGGACAAAGAGACTGATCACTGTAGGCAGGAAGTTTACTGGGAAGCTCTCCCAAGGAAGGGGTACTGAAGAATAGACTTCAGCTCCCCTGCCAACACGGCAGGGGTCTGAAGAGAGACTTCAGCCCTTCTTAATATCTTTTAAATCTGCCCTCATATCATTAACTTTATTCATGATATTTGTTTGGACATCTTTGATTAGTTGTTCCATGTTCTGCATATCCTCCTGTATTTTAGTCTGTTCAATAGATGTCCATGTTACCCCTTAAAATATTTAGACCCTATAAAGGGAAAGAAAGGAGAAGAGAAAAAGAATTAAAAAAACACACAAAATGGAAAATGAACCTTAAAGAACCAAGAAGAAGAGAATAAAATAAATGAGTGAAAAATCATAAAACATAAAAAAGATCAAGAATAAAAAATGTGCATTAAAAAAGAGAAGGAAACAGGAAAAAGTTAGAATAAAAGATAAAGATGAGAAGAAAAGATAGAAAATGAGTACCTAACAAGAGAAGATGGAACAACATAAATGCAATGGAAAAGCGAAAAATGAAAGAAAGAAAAGAAATAATCTAAGGAGAAAATAGAGGAAAAAGAAGAGAACAAAAGCAACAACTACAAAAAGAAAAACAGAAAAACACAGGTTTCCCTATCAGGCCACTTAAAACCATCTTAGTCTGCCAGTATTCACTAATCTCCTTGCAAGCCTTCCCACAGTTTCTGGATGAGGATTGCAGCCTGTAGTTCCCTATTCCACCATCTTAGATCTACCTGGGAGTATGTTTTTAAAGCCCACTGATTTTTTAATAGTGTGTATTTGAATTTAAGTATATTTGTGAGTTTTCATATTTTCTGCCTATTAATTTCCAACTTTATTTTATTATAATCAGAGAAAGTGCTCTGTGTAATTAAGTGTTTTTAAATTTATTGCAATCTGACATGTCACAGCATATAGTCTATCCTGGATATCTATCCAGGAATACTAGAGAAGAATGTGTAACTTCCTGTGGTGGGATGTAATTCTCTATAAAATCTATGAGGTCTAGTTCATTTATCATATTATTCAAGCTCTTAGTTTCCTCATTTAACCTCTTTCCATATGTTCTAATGCTGAGAGTGGTATATTGAAATTTACAACTATTATTTTAGAGAGATCTGTTTCTCATTCAGTTTTGTCAAAGCATCTTATATATTTTCAAGCCTCCAAGATACATAAATATTATTGATATTTCTTTTTGGTTAATTGTTCCTTTTATTAATACATAGTAATAATCTTTCTTGCTTATAATAGTTTTGCATTTAAAATCTGTTTTACCCAATATTAGAGTCACTACTCCAGCTGTTATTTCTTTTAAAGATTTATTTATAGACCACAGTTCACACCTTAGACTGCACCTCTTAAAATATATCTCTATATATACATAAATAACATTTTTGTAAGCAAATGCACATATATGCATATATATTTATATATCATTTTGCAAATGTTGGTATGTATTGTGAAAACTTTGATTTTTACCCACACACACACAAAAAAAAAAAAAAAAAAAAAACACCAACTTAAAAAAAAAAAAGATTTATTTATTCCACACACACACACTCATTGTTTTTGTGCTTGCTGCCTGCTCACTGTGTATTCTTCTGTGTCTGCTTGTCTTATCTTTAGGCGGCACTGGGAACAGATCCTGGGAACTTCCCGGGTGGAGAGAGGCTGCTCAATCTCTTGTGCCACCTTAGCTTCCTGGGCCAGCACTCCACAAGGGCCAGCTCTCTGCTTGGGCCAGCTCACCATGTGGGTCAGCTTGAATTTCACCAGGAGGCTCCAGGAGTCAAACCCTGGGCCTTCTATATGGTAGATGGGAGCCCAATCACTTGAGCCATATCTGCTACCCTCCAGCTCATTTTTGTTTACTATTTTTATGGAATATCTTTCCCCAACATTTCACTTTTATCCTGATTGTGTCCTTGTGTCTAAAGTGGGTCTTTTTAGACCAGAAATAGATGGCTCATATGTTTTATCCATTCTATCAGTCTCTGTCTTTTAATTGGTCAGTTTAAACTATTAACATTCAATGTTACTGCTGGAAAGTCATTACTTACTTTGTCCATTTTATCTCCTGGCTTTCTGTAGTCATATCTTACTATTGTCTGTCTTTTAACATTTTCAGTTTCTCTTCCATATAGTCTTCATTTCTGACCTCTTCTCCTGGTCTCTCACACTTCTCTTTTCCTTTCAGGCTGCACTCATTATTTAATAAAAAAATAATCCACTATGCATCAGAGTAGCTCAACCAGGTTGCAGGTAGCAAAATAGAGGAGAAGGCAAAGAAGTCATCATAGTGATGCTTTCAAGAACTGCAGCCCAGGAGAGTGCTGCACACATTATTTAAGAGGGCATGGGATGAAGAGATAGAGAAGAGAAATGAAAAACTGTGAGTTTATGATACAGTAGTTAGGAATACCATCCATCCCCACTTCTAAGTTGAACAGCCTCTGTAAAATCCATGGCTGGATGATCAATGGAGAGGGGAAAAGACAGATTCTGCCCTGGGAAGTGGGATGGTGTGGCTGAGAACTGTGTGATTTCTCTTCAGTGAATGTAACCACTATAACTCAAATCACTGTTTCAGAAGAGCTAGTTCATGGATACTGAAGGCTTAATCTCTTTAGCAGAGTTTGCTTAGGAGTGCTATTTGATGGCTAGCAAGTAAAGTGAAGGTAGCCATGCTTTTCTCTTTTGTTTCTTTCCCAGCCTCCATAGATTTGGTCTATGCCATATTAGAGGCTCACTGTCCTTGTTTTGATAACTTAAACATGGCAAAAAAAGTTTTAGAAAAAAGTGAACCAAAAATCAAAGAAAAGCTGTGAATGAAAACTACAAGGCAAGAGAGGAAAATTGATCTTGAGGAAATTCAACATTATCAGATCCTAGATATCAACAAAAAATAACAAACCATATCAAGAAAATGGAACATCTGTTTCAACCAAAACAACAAAGTAATAATTCAAGGAAGACACAGGATTTAAGATAACTAGTCAATGATGTAGCAGAAACCTCTTAAATCAATTTAAGGTAATGAAGGAAAATATGACTAAAGCGATCAAAGATTTTAAGATGACACCATGTAAACATAAGGAACAATTTCAAAGCTTGCAAAAAAGTAACAGTGCTTATGGGAATGAAAGACACAATGGATGAGATTAAAGATATATTAGAGGTATATAATAGGAGATTTGAAGTGGTAGAAGAACTAATAAGTGAAATTGAGGAGAAGAAATTTGAACTTGTCAAAATAGGAGAATAGGCATTAAAAAGAATGGAAAAGATTGAACAGGATCTTAACAAATTGAATGACAATTTGAAATGCACATGTTTATTGTTATAGGTGTCCCAGAAGAATAAGAGGATGGAGAAGGGGTAGAAAGAATATTTGAGGAATTACTGACTGAAAATTTTACAATCCTTATGAAAGATATGAATATTCAAGAGAGATAAACAGGCCAAAGAGAATGAATTCAAGTAGACCTATTAAAAGACATATCCTATTTGATAATGTCAGAAACCAAATATATAGAGTGTATACTGAAAGCAGCAAGAGAAAACAATGCATTGCTTCCAAGGAAGACTCAAAAAGGGTATGTGTTGCTCTTTCACTAGAAACCATGGAGAGAGGTGACACACTCTCCTTATGCATGGTAGAATCTCTGGTACCACCACCACCTGCATTGCTGCTGCCCCATGATGACCATTGCTGCTCCTGCCCTGCAGCTGCTGCCACTGCCTGTTTGCCACTCCCTTGGGACAAGCTGTATGATTAGGTCACATTATTAGATGAATAAACCTATTCCTTAGTTCCGTGGTGCTCTTGGTAACAAATTTTTGGAGCTTCTAAAGGGAAGTGGAGATTATGGCCATGCATACATTTCACAGATATCTAGACAAATGAACTGTACAAACTCTTTACAACCCCACCAAGAAATACACATAAGTGTTATCATAGACACAGTTGTGTTGAATTGAAATCTGAGAGGATTTTGCAAGAATTCTGACCTGGACAGGTTAAAACCTCAGTGAAAATCTTTATATTGCTTCAGTATTATTGGATTGAAGAATCACTGTTTCTTGTTAGAAGGTTTATTTCATTCCCCATTACTTTCAAATTCATATGCATTGTACTGAGTATTTCAAGTTCAGTATATTGAAGTAGCCTTTAGTTTCTTTACATAATTTCCACATTCAATTTTTAAAAATTCTTTCAGAGCCCTATTGAATACTTTTTGACTAAGTTGACTCAAATGAACTGCTCCCTACTGTGGAAGTCACATGCAAGAACATGATATTTCTTATCACATATAAGCCAACCAAAACAAACTTAAGCAAATTTGTAGAGGAATTTAAGAAATATGGAGTTACCACAATAGTAAGAGTATATGAAGCAACTTTGGACACAGCTTTTGTGGAGAAAGAAGGCATCCATGTTTGATTGGACTTTTGATGGTGGTGCACCTCCATCCAACCAGATTGTTGGTGGCTAGTTAAGTCTTGTGAAAATTAAGTTCCCTGAAGACTGATTGCTGCACTGTTGTTCATTGTGTTGCAGGTTTTGGGAGAGCTCCAGTGCTTGTTGTACTAGTGTTGATTGAAGGTGGAATAAAACATGAAGAAGAAGTACTGTTCATAAGACAAACATGACATGGTGCTTTTAACTGCAAGCAACTTCTGTATTTGAAGAAGTATCATCTTATATGCCATTGTACTTTAAAGATTCCAATGGTCACAGAAACAACTCTTGCATTCAATAAAATTGGGTCCCTAATGCTATAGTCTTTGAAGTGAAATTTGAGAGAGGACCTAATTTGTCAAACATACTATTCAACATGATGGGGAATAAGTTTAATTAAGCTTCCTTAGGAATATTGAGAAATAGTTTTACCATGCTACAAATTTGAGAATATTGCAACCTCTATGGTTTATAATCAGCCTATTTGGATTCTTGCTGCTCAGAATTTAATATGGGCTTATCATTTGTAACAACAAACCTTTCTTGAAATCATACAGTATTGCATTCTAAGTCTTCTTTAAATATATTCCCATGCCAGGGTCTTATCAAAATATAAGCAATTTTGAGAGATTAGTTGCCAAAATACCCAGCACAATTCTTCTATATTTTTAATATCATAGAGAACTTAATATCTTAAGAACTATAAACACTCTAGAGCTTATGTGGTTTATTCCTTCAGTCATTTCAAACATTGAAAGTAGGGCTATATGGTTATTTGCTTGTGCACTTTATGTTTACATCTCCCACATTCATGTCAGTATACATCAGGCTTTGCAACTATTGAATTTTTGGGGAATTTTTACTGTTTTATGCTGATTATTTTATATCTATTTATAAATCTAATGTTGTGACTTTAGAGAAAACCCTCCATTTTGAATATTAGCATTGTACAGAAGCACACATGACTTTAATGGTTCCAGACAAAAAAAAAGTGTTACAGTTAATTTAATATTTGCAATTTGGGGTGCAACTTGTCAGGGGAAGGGCTGAAAATTGAATGGAACTATGGTATTTCATATTTTTGTAAAATGTTGCTTTCATCTTTTGGAGAATATGTAGATTATGCTCTTTAATTTAGTAAATATTTTTAAAAGATAGAGATGGTTTGCTATGGTAGCTACAATAATTCTTTTTTTTTTTTTTTGCTTACATAAATGTTATTTTTTAATATATATTTTAAAATATGTTTAGATTACATAAATGTAACACAAAAATTACATGGATTCCAATGTTTCCCACCTCCCACACCTCCCATAATATCCCACATAAACATCTTTCATTAGTGTGGCACATCACCTGCAATGGATATACACATCCTGGGGCTTTGCCAATAAGCATGGACCATAGTTCACATTGTAGACCACACTCTCTCTGACACAGTTCTGCATGGTATATGCTGATGTAAAATGACCTATATCTGTCGTTATAATGTCACTCAGGATAATTCTGAAGTTCCAAAAATGCCCCTGTATTACAACTGCTTTTCCCTACCCTGCCCTGAAAGTATCTAGTGGCCACTGGCTAAAGAATTTGAAAGCATTCAAAGAAAAATAGCAGATCTTATGGGAATTAAAGGTACAATAAATGAAATTAAAAACACACTGGAATCATATAATAGCATATTTGAGGAGGCAGAAGAAAGGATTGGTGAGCTTAAAGAAATGGCCTCTGAAAATGAACATATAGAAGAACAAATGAAGATAAGTTTGGAAAAACTTGAACAAGTTCTCAGGGAACTAAAGAACAGCAAGAGGCGTGCAAACATATATGTCATGGGTGTCACACAAGGAGAAGAGAAGGGAAAAGGGACAGAAGGAATATCTGAAGAAATAATGGCAGAAAATTTCCCAACCCTCATGAAGGACATAGGTATCCATGTCCAAGAAGCACGACATACTCCTATCCAAAAAAACCTGAAAAGACAAATCTGAGACACATAATAATCAGAATATCAAATGCTAAAGACAAAGAGAGAATTCTGAGAGCAGCATGTGAAAAGCAATGCATAACATATAAGTGATACCCAGTAAGATTAAGTGCTGATTTCTCACCAGAAACCATGGAGGCAAGAAGACAGTGGTATATTTAAGATATTGAAAGAAAAAACTTCCAGCCAAGAATCTTATATCCAGCAAGATTGTATTTCAAAAATGAGGGTAAGTTTAGAATATTCACAGATAATCAGAAACTGAGAGTGTTTGCAACAAAGAGACCTGCTTTGCAGGAAATACTAAAGTGTGTGCTACAGCCTGAAAAGAAAAGACAAGAGAGGGAGGCCTGGAAGAGAGTCTAGAAATGAAGATTATTTCAATAAAGGTAACTAAAAGTGTCAAAAGAGTGGCAAAAATAAAATATGACAGATAAAACTCAAATATTCATGAATAAACTTAACCAATGATGTAAAGCACTTGTATTCCGAAAACTACAACTCATTGTAAAAAGAAATTTAAAAAAAGACAAATAATTGGGAGAACATTCCATGCTCATGGATGGAAAGACTAAATATCATTAAAATGTCAATTCTACTCAATTTGATATACTGATTCAATGCAATCCCAATAAAAATTCCACCAGCATTTTTAAAATAAATGGAAAACATGATTATCAAATGTATTTGGAAGATAAGTGGTCTTGAATAGCCAGAAACATCTTAAAAAGGAAAAGCGAAGTTGGAAGACTCGCATTTCCAGACTTAAAGATGTATTACCTAGGTACAATGTTTAAAACATTGGAATCTAATTAATGGTTAAAAATCAGATCCTCACATCTATGGTAAAGTGATTTTTTACTAGCCTGCAAACCCACCCAGGTCAGGCAGAACAGTCCATTCAACAAACGGTGCTGAGAAAATTGGATATCCATAGCAAAAGAAGGAAAGAGGACCCCTATCTCACACCCTATCCAAAAATTAATTCAAAATCAATAAAAAACCTAAATATAAAAGCAAGAACCATAAAGCTTTTAGAAGAAAATATAGGAAAATATCTTTAAGACCTAGTGGTATATGCTGGATTCTTAAAGGAGATTAGAGGAGACTGAGATGGACTACTTGTGTTAATGTATGTAGAAGTTTTATTTAGCTTTACTGTAAAAGTGTGGAAATGTACAGAGTTGATGGTAACACATTACAGTGAGTAACAGCTCACTTATAAATGGAGATGTGGCTGAAAATGGTAGTCTAGGGATGTAAATGTCAATTGACAGAAACCTAGAGAATAATCTAGGGACTGAATAGCACAGTATACCCAGAGGTGGATGAGAATAGTGGTTGATGGTACAGAGGCAAGAGTGTCCTTTGTGAGCTAGAGGAGATGTACATCACTATTGCAGGGTGGTGAGAACGTGGAGAACCATAGGAAAAATACAACTGGAGTGACCTATGGAGTGTGGTTAACAGTAATAATGTAATATTGTTGTATCTATGCGAATGATGTGCTGGGTTGATAATGGGGGAGTATGGAAAAGGTGTGCCAAATGTATGCTGTGGAACTGTTTATAATTAGATGATATTATCTCATAATCTGTAACAAATGTTCCACCACAGTGTGGTGTGTTGATAGAGGTGTGTTGTTTGGGAATTCTCCACATGTGCATGATTGTTTTGTAAGTTTACAACTTCTGTCATAAAAATATAGTTAAAAACTAATAATAATAGGAGAGGCAAGATGACATAGGTCTAGGAGGGCACTCACTGACTAGCTCTCTGAGGATGGCTGATTGTGGACAGGGTCCTGCCTGGGGATCTGTGGTGTGGACTCAGGGAGTGAGAAGCTTGGGACATCTTTCTGCAGGCAGAATGACGGTGTGGACCAATCGGTAGAGATTTGTGAGTTTTAAGCCTGCCTGTCGTGGTTAACAGAGATGGCTGAGCCCTGCCCTCAGGGAAAAAGGCAAGTTTAAGCAGCGAATCCTGTCTGGCAACCCAGTGTGAGAGAGTGTTTTCCATGGGAGGGAGAGTTCTGACAGAAGGTGGAGGGGGTTTACCTTCTGAGGATTAGGCTGCCTGGACCCCCTCATAGCTTTGGGGAGCAGATAAGCTTGCTTGAAGCAGAACCAGGCTGAAGGGAGAGGCAAATCTGCTGAGAAAACCTGATTTACCCAGCAGCCTGGTAACACTGAGGCTTGGCTCCAGAGGGGGCAGAATCAGCCAATTTTATCACTCTGCACTGACAAGCATCAGAGATTCATCTTCCCTGGGGAAACCAGGAAGTGGGAAGTGCTTGATTAGTTTCCACTAACCTATATAGGGTCCCCTTGGTGAAGGGTGTGGTCTAGAAGAGGAATTATTTTGGGTCCCATATTTTGCCAAAAAAAAAAAGACAGTTACTTTAAAAAATGAAAATTATTCTTTTTAATTGAGTTTAATTGCTAAAATCTGCCTCAAAACCTGCAGATAGAACCCTGCAAGGAAATTGATAAACGCAAGCAGGTTGAGAGGTTCCACAAGGACCCTAGAAGGAACACTGTTCCTCCTTAGCTTTGTTCGACTGCTTGCTTGTGTGGTTGTTTGGTATTTCTCTGTTTATTTGTTGACTCTTGCTTTTCTTTCCTCTTCCCTCTCCCTGTTTTCTTTTTTCTTTCATTTATTTTTTTTAAGTGCTGCTAGCTTGTCTTTCATTTCTGTGCTTTTTCCTCAGTGATTTCCCATTCTCTGTCTATATTGATTTTGTATCCCACACTATCTCCTATCCTTCCTTCATCTTTCTGCCTTCTGCTTTCTGTTGTGGTTCTTATATACCACGTTTTTTTCATTAGCCCACAAGTTAAGGGTCTCAATTTCTATTCTATCTATTTTGTTTTCTTCCTTTTTAAATTAATATTAACGTTTCCTTTCAGCCCTTTCTTTACTCTTTCCCTCCCTCCTCATCATTCTAGCCCTCTAAATCATTATATATATATTCCTCTATTTGGTTTCCCAGTCCATTGTAGGTACTCCACTTTTTTTACTATTACTCTACACTGCCTACATGAGTTAAATATTCATTTCACTAAGACTTATTTGGCACCTCTTCTAACTTTTATCAATATTCCTAATATCCTTCTTCCTTTCTCACATCTTTTGGTTACTCTGGCACAAATCTTTTCCCTTCAAGGTAACATAGAATAAAGCAAGGAAATAAAAAAATAAGAAAAAGAGTCAAAGAGAAAAGTTAACACACACGCAGAACCACCAGCTAAATAAAACTCTAGAATAGAGAGAGAAGCTAATCAACTGAATAAACCCATCAAGATAAAATGATGACTAGAGGACAATAAAAATTTAGAAACCACACTGAGAAATAGGAAGACATGGACTAGTCCAATGAACAAACTAAAAACCAGGAAGAGATGCAGGGCATTGAACAACTAATCAAAGTTTCCAAACAAATATCATGGAACAACTTAAAGAAGTGAAGGAAGAGATTAAGGATATTAAGAAGACACTGGGAGAACATACTGAAGAAATTGTAAACATTCGCAAAAAGATAATGGATATGATGGTGATCAATGGCACAATGCAAGAAATCAAAAAGACGCTGGATTCACATAATGGCATATTTGAACAGGCAGAAGAAATAATTAGTGATGTGGAAGACAATACATCTGAAATCAAACAGATAGTAGAACAGATAGACAAAAAGATAGAAAAAATCCAGCAGGGATTCAGGGGTTTAACTGACTACACAAAACGCACTCATATTGCATTATGGACATCCCAGAAGGAGAAGAGAAAGGAAAGGGAACAGAAGGAGTGTTGAAGGAAATAATGGCTGAAAATTTCCCAACCCTATTGAGAGAGATGGATGAGCAGATCCAGGAAGCACAAGACACCCCAAACAGTATAAACCCCAACAGGTCAACCCTAAGATATATTCTTATCAAAATGTCCAATGCTCAAGACAAAGAGAAAATATTCAAGGCAGCAAGAGAAAAGAGAACCCTCACATACAAGGGAAGCACAATAAGATTAAGTGCTGATTTCTCATCTGAAATCATGGAGGCAAGAAGACAGAGATATGACATAGTTAAAAAACTAAAATAAAAATACTTCCAGCCCCGAATTCTCTATCCAGCAAAACTGGCATTCAAAAATGATGGAGAGATCAAAATATTCACAGATAAACAGAAATTAAGAGAATATGTCAATAAGAAACTTGCACTTCAAGAAATACTAAAGTAAGTTGTACAAGTTGAAAGGAAAAAACAAGGGAGAGAGAATTGGAGGAGAGTTTAAAAACAACCAAAAAGACAAAAAGAGAAAGAAAACAACATATGACATACATTAACCCAAAGATAATATGGGTGAAGTAAGAAATTCATTGCGACTAATAACACTGAAAGTTAATGGATTAAATTCGCCACTCAAGAGGCACAGATTGGCAGAATGGATAAGGAAATATGATCCATCTATATGCTGTCTACAAGAAACCCACCTTCAACCCAGGGATTCAAGGAGGCTGAAAGTGAATGGCTGGAAAACAATCTTACAAGGTAACAATAGCCAAAAGAGGGCAAGAGTAGCTATTCTAATATCAGACAAAATAGACTTTAAATGCAAAACTATTGTAAGAGACAAAGATGGACATTATATATTAGTAAAAGGGGTAATCTCTCAAGAAGAGAGAACAATCATAAACATTTATGCACCTAATCAGGATGCCTCAAATTATATGAGGCAAACTCTGGAAAAAATAACTGGAGAAATAAATGCCTCTACAATTATGGTGGGGGACTTTAATACACCATTATCATCATTAGACAGAACATCTAGACAGAGAAGCAATAAAGAAACAAAGGCTCTCAACAATACATTAGAGGACCTGGACTTAATAGACATATACAGAACACTACACCCAAATACAGCAGGATTTACAGTCTTCTAGAGTGCACATGGATCATACTCCAAGATAGACCACATGCTAGGCCACAGAACAACACTCAACGAATTCAGAAAGATTGAGATTATACAAAATAATTTCTCTGACCATAATAGAATGAAATTGGAAATCACTAAGGGCAGGAGAAAGAGATTAGGCACAAAGATATGGAAGTTAAACAACACACTGTTAGACAAACAGTGGGTCAAGGAGGAAATCTCAAAAGAAATCAGTAACTACCTTGAAACTAATGAAAATGACAACACAACATATCAAAACCAATGGGATGCAGAGAAAGCTGTCCTGAGAGGGAAGTTCATAACTATAAATACATATATTAAGAAAGAAGAAAGAGCTAAAATTGAAGACTTAAGTGCATGCTTGAAGGAACTGGAAAAACATCAACAAACTAAACCTAAGGAAAGTAGAAAGAAGGAAATAACAAATATTAGAGCAGAACTTAATGAAATAGAGAATAAGAAAGCACTAGAAAAAAATAAACAAAACCAAAAGCTACTTCTTCAAGAAGATCAATAAAATTGACAAACCCTTAGCCAGACTAACAAAAAAAAGAGAGAACAGATACAAATACACAAAATAAGGAATGAGCAAGGGGATATCACTACTGACCCCACAGAAATAAAGAGTATCATAAGAGGATACTTTGAAAAATTATATGCCAACAAGAATGATAATTTAGAGGAAATGGACAAGTTTCTAGAAACTCACAAACAGCCTACATTGATGAAGGTAAAAATTGATGAACTCAGCAGTCCAATTACAAGTAAAGAGATAGACTCAGTCATCAAAAACCTCCCAACTAAGAAGAGCCCAGGACCAGATGGCTTCACAGCTGAATTCTACCAAACCTTCCAGAAAGAGCTAACACCAATTCTGCTTAAGCTCTTCCAAAAAATAGAATTAGAAGGAATGTTGTCTAACTCATTCTATGATGCCAACATTAACCTAATACCAAAAACCAAACAAAGATACCACAAGAAAGGAAAATTACAGACCAATTTCTCTAATGAACGTAGATGCTAAAATCCTCAACAAAATCCTTGCTAATCGCATTCAACAACATATCGAAAGGATTATACACCATGACCAAGTGGGTTTCATCCCGAGTATGAAAGGATGGTTCAATATAAGAAAATCAATCAATGTAATGCAGCACATATTTGAAAGAAAAAAATCACATGCTCATCTCTATAGATGCAGAAAACGCATTTGACAAAATACAGCACTCTTTCCTGATATAAAACCTGCAAAAGATAGGAATAGAAGGAAACTTTCTGAATATGATAAAAGGTAATATGAAAAACCCAAAGCTAACATCATCTTCAATGGTGAAATCCTAAAACCCTTCTGTCTGAGATAGGGAAAAAGAGAAGGATGCCCACTACCACCACTCCTGTTTAACATTGTCTTAGAAGTACTTGCTTGAGCACTGAAGCAAGAAAAGGATATAAAAGGCATCCAGATTGGAAAAGAAGAAGTAAAAATTTCATTATTTGCAGATGACATGATTCTATACTTAGAAAGCCCTGGGAAATCTACAACAAAGTTCTAGAACTTATAAAGGAGTTCAGTAACATCGCAGGCTATAAGATTGATGCTCAAAAATCAGTAACATTTCTGTACACCAATAACGAGCAAACTGAGGAGGAAATAAAAAAAAAATACCATTTACAATAGTAACTAAAAGAATCAAATACCTGGGAATAAATTTAACTAAAGATGCAAAGGACTTATATACAGAAAACTACACAACACTGTTAAAGGAAATCAAAGAAGACTTAAATAAATGGAAGAATATTTCCTGTTCATGGATAGGACGACTAAATATCATCAAGATATCTATCCTGCCCAAACTAATCTACAGATTTAATGCAATCCCAATAAAAATCAACACTGTATTTTTACACGGAACTGGAAAAACTAACTACAAAATATATTTGGAAAGGTAAGAGGGCCCGTATTGCCAAAGACATATTGAAAAAGAAAAATGAAGTTGGTAGTATCACATTACCTGACTTTAAAACATACTACAAAGCTACAGTGATCAAAACTGCATGGTATTGGCACAAGGATAGACTTACTGACCAATGGAACTGAATTGAGAGTTCTGATCTAGATCCTTGCATATACAGTTATCTGATATTTACAAGGCCACCAAGCCCAGTCAGTTGGGAGAGAATGGCCTCTTTAACACGTGGTGCTTGGAGAACTGGATACCCATATCTAAAAGAATGAGAGAAGAATACCATCTCACACCTTATACGAAAATCAACTCAAGATGGATCAAAGATCTTAATATAAGAGCCAGGACTATAAAGACCTTGGAAGATGATGTAGGGAACCATCTACAGGAACTTGTAATAGGAAATGTTTTCATGAACTTCACACCCAAAGCTCGAGCAGCAAGAAAAAAAATAGATAAATGGGATCTCTTCAAAATTAAAAGCTTCTGCACCTCAAAGGATGTTATTAAGAAAATATAAAGGCAGCCTACCCCAATGAGAGAATATATTTGGCAACCATATATCTGAGAGGAGCCTAATATCCTGCATATATAAAGAAACCCTAAACCTCGAAAATAAAAAGACAAACAACCTATTTAAAAAATGGTCAAGTGACATGAAAAGACAGTTCTCCAAGGAAGAAATACAAATGGCTAAAAACCACATGAAAAAATTCTCGACATGACTATCTATTAGGGAAATGCAAACCAAATCAACAATGAGATACCATCTTACACCCATCAGAGTGGCCACTATTAAAAAAACAGCAGACTATAAGTGTTGGAAAGGATGTGGAGGAATGGAAACACTCATCCACTGCTGGTGGGATTGTGGAATGATCCAGCCACTGGGGAGAACAGTTTGGCGGTTCCTCAGAAAACTAACAATAGATCTTCCATATGATCCAATGATTCCACTGCTGAGTATATACCCAGCAGAACTGAAAGCAAAGACACGAACAGATATATGCACACCAATGTTGATAGCTGCATTGTTCTCAATTGCCAAAAGTTGGAATCAGCCCCAGTGCCCACCAACAGATGAATGGATAAGCAAAATGTGGTGCATACATACAATGGACTATTACTCAGCTGTAAGAAAGTATAAAGTGCTAGCACATGGAATAACATGGATGCATCTTGAAGACCTTTATATTGAGTTAAGCAAGCCAGGCATTGAAGGATGAACAGTATATGACTTCACTGATTTGAATTGTGGAAAGTGAGCAGTCTCTGGGAACCATTGTCTGAAAGATAGGTTAACAAGGGAGAGAAAGAGAAGAGTAGCTTGTGAGCCATCACCCATATGGACATAATCTATGGTAAAGTGACAGAGTATAATTGTATATTGAAGGATAGGACATGTGGGTAGTGATATTACTGGGTTTGGTGATGAAGGGTTGACAGGTGGGTAGATTAGGAAAGGCAGGTTAGAATACCCAGGGCATGTAACTATGAATCTTGTCATCCAATGAGTCAGGACAGGGGAGTGTCATATGCCCCCAGGGGGGTGGGGTAAAAGGAACAGAAAAGATCAAACAGGGTATTTAATAGTCATGGGAAAAGTTTTTCATTACCTTACAGTAATGGACACAGGACATGGTAAATATCACCAAAAATTATTAAATTGTACTGTCTAAATTGTAAACTATACTGTAAACCATTGATGTTTAGTAACTATGTTTCACTATCTCTATAAGATTTATAACAATGCTACCACCCAAAAAAAAAAAAAAGAAAGAAAAAGAAAAGAAAAAGGTTTTAATATGGGTTGAGGAAAGGGGAAGAAGGTTGGGTATATGAGAGTCTCTAGTATTCTATGTGTGACTTTCTGTGACCTAAAACTTCTTTGAAAATTAAATGAAAAATTGGGAGACATTCGGATATGAGAGAGGTAAGGTGTCACGGTACACACTGGACATCCGACAATGCAGTGATAAAAGGGGAAAAAATAATTTTTAAGAAATATTTTTCCCATTTCTTGAATGTCCCAATCCGTTAATTATATTTTATTTTTAGTTTTTCTTTCTTTCTGAATTTCCATGTATTTTATCTCTTGCATTTAAGCTTATCATTATTATTTTATTTTCCTATTAATTGTATTTGGTTATTATATGGGCTTCATCTTCAAGGAAGGTTTAGATCACAGAAGGATTACAATGGGGGCTGCAGAGGATCATTGGTGGGGGGTGTCAGGGAAGGGAGTAAGTTCATCTGAATATACGTGAAAGATATATAAAATTGTTCAAATGATCAAGGGATGGGGCATGATCATGGTGGGTAGACAATCACTCAATAAATGAGGGAATACTGAATTCCCAGCCTGGAGAGCGCTGCCACATTCTCCAAGGGAGCAGCAACAGCCCCCTGAATGCAGGGCAGTGTCTGGCAAAAGAGGATGGTCCACTGATGGGGTCTTGTTATTGATGACTAGCCTTATAAGTCTTTGCTCTTGTAATTGAAACTTAGCCTACTGTTATGGGGTGCCTAAGGGTTGCCACCTGAGACCTCCTTGTTGCACAAATGTGGCCTCTCTCTAAGCCAAACTCAGCATATGAATGCATTACCTTCCCCCCAACATGGGACATGATTCTTGATGATGACCCTCCCTTACAATGAGGGATTAATACCAAGTGCAAATTGGCAAAAAGACTCAAAAAGACCTTGAGTAAAAGGGGAAAAAGGTAAAGAGAAATGAGTTCATGTGGCTAAGAGGTAATGCTTCCACACACCTCAGTAGGATCTCATAGAACACCAAAGTGGATATCACCCCACACAGAGGGGCTCCTGAGGGCTCTGGTGACACCCAGGTCCTATGTAAGGGGGGATAGCCCCAGAGATTGCTGCCTTATCAGTGGGCTCTACTTTGGAATCTGTGCTCCTGAGAGTGACAGAGTTGGACTCAAATAAGTCCTCCCTGCACATGGTCCTTCAGTCCCTAGTATTCAAACCTATATGTGATGCTGGAGTTTGTAGGTTTACTTCCAGAGATTGGAGCCTATGGCCTGCCCAGGTGCCAGCTGCACCTGGAATCTCAGTGGAACTGCAGCTTCTACTCTACAGCATTTCTACAGGAGATGATGATGGACAACGGCCATATCAGGGAATGGAGAGAGCCTGCAGCTGCAGGCAGGATAATCCCACCCACCATATCCATGGGATATGGGCCCTCTCTCACTTGGAGGTGGAGTGGACATCACCATTCCACACTCCTCAGGATTGGGGGAAGAGCTATGGACTAGAGTGGACTTACTGGTATTCTGTTGTAGACATATTGTTATTCAAGCAATGAAAGAAAGTATAACAGTTCAGGTGGAGCCAGTGGCCACTAGATGCTTTCGGGGAAGGGAAAAGCAGTTGTAATACAGGGGCTTTTTCAGGGCTTGGGAATTATTGTGAGTGACATTACAATGACAGATATAGGCCATTTTAAATCAGCATATACCATGCAGAACTATGTGGGAGAGAGTGTGGTCTACAATGTGAACTATGGTCCATGCTTAGTGGCAAAGCCCCAGGATGTGTATATCCATTGCAGGTGATGTGCCACACCAATGAAAGATGTTTATGTGGGATGTTATGGGAGGTGTGGGAAGTGGGGAACATGGGAATCCCAGTAATTTCTGTGTAACATTTAGGTAATCTAAGCACCTTTAAAATATATATATATATAACATTTATGTAAGCAAAGCAAATGCACATATATGCCTATATATTTATATATCATTTTACAAATATTGGTTTGTTTTGTGAAAATTTTGATTTTTACCTGCAATAATAATAATAATAATAATAATAATAATAATAATAAAAGAAATAATGCTGTAATTTGTCAAATGCTTTTTTGGCATCAATACAGATGGCCATGTGCTTTTTTTTTTCTTTTGATCTGTTAATATGGTATATTACATTGATTGATTTTCATATGTTGAACATTACTTGCAT
Source organism: Tolypeutes matacus (assembly GCA_026826555.1). Taxonomy (NCBI): domain Eukaryota; kingdom Metazoa; phylum Chordata; class Mammalia; order Cingulata; family Chlamyphoridae; genus Tolypeutes; species Tolypeutes matacus. Next base: position 465,910 of record JAKSZT010016069.1, on the reverse strand, counting down.
TCCATGGATGAAACACAATTGATCATGGTGTATAATTTGTTGGATGCACTATTGAATATGATTAGAAAGTATTCTGTTTAGGACTTCAGCAACCAGGCTCACTAGAAGATTTGGTCTGTAGCTTTCCTTTCCGGTTTTGCCTTTATGTGGCTTTAGTACCATGGTGATGTTGGCATCACAGAACAAGTTAGGCAATGTTCTCTACACTTCTAGTTTTTAGACTTTAAGATGGACTGGCATTAGTTTGCCTGGAATGATTGGCAGAATCTATCTGTAAAGCCATCTGGTCTTGGAACTCTCTTATTTGAGAGGTCTTAAAGAATCAACCCAATCCTGCCAATTATGATGGGTCTGGAGAGTTCACCAGCCTCATCCTCCATCAATTTATGTTGCTTGTGTACTCCTAGAAATTCTTCCATTCCATCTAAATTAACCATCTTTTTTGCATACATGCTCTCAAAATAATCTCCCTTGACATTCTTCATTTCTGTGGGATCAGTGGTGATGTCCACTCCCACATTGTGTACTTTATGTATTTCCATCATTTCTCTTCTTTCCTTGTCAGTCCAGCTAATGTTCTGTCAATTCTATCAATCTTCTCAAAGAACCAGCTTCTGACTTTGTTAATGTTTCTACTGTTTTTTTTTTTTTAAATATTATTCTCAATTTCATTTAGTTCTGTTCCAATACTTGTTATTTCTTTTGTTCTGCTTGCCCTGGAATTTTGTTATTCTTTTTCTAGTTCCTACAGATGTGCAGGTAGGGTCTTGATTTTAGCTCTTTCTTCCCTTGATGTAGGCATTTATGGCTCTAAATTTCCCTCTTAGCACTGTTTTTAATGCATCCCATAGGTTTTGATATGTTGTGAGTTCTTTTTCACTCACTTCAAGGAACTCACTGATTTCTTTTGCAATTTTTTCCTTGACACACTAATTGTTTAAGAATTTGTTCTTAATCTTCTATATCTTTGTGGCTATTCTGGTTCTCTGCCCCTTAATATTTTCCAGCTTCCTTCCTTTGTGCTCAGATAAATTACTTTGTATAATTTCAATATTTCTAAAATCTTTAAGACTTGTTCTATAAAATAACATGTGGTCTGTCCTGGAGAATTATCCATGTGTGCTTGAGAAGAATGTACATCTTGTTGTACTTGGGTGCAATGTTCTTTATTTGTCTATGAGGACTTGATCCTCCAACATCTTACACAACGTCTCCATTTCCCTCTTGACCCTCCCTCAAAATGTTCTGTTCAGTGGTGATAATGGTGCATTAATGTCCCCCAACAAAACTGTAGAAGATGAATCCACCTCTTCACTTAGTTTTTCCAATGTTTGCCTCATGTATTTTGCGGCACCATAACTAAATGCATCAATGCCCATGATTGTCCTTTCTTCTTGATGAATCATCCACTTTATTAATATATATTGTCCTTCTTAGTCTCTTACAATAGTCCTGCATTCAAAGTCTACTTTGTCCAATACCAGTATAACTAATTCTAACATATCCTGGTTATATTTGCATGTAAAATGGTTTCCCAACCCTTCACTAGCAACCTCCTTGCATCCCTGTGTCTAAGGTGAGCATCCCATAGACAGCATATAGATGGGTTATATACCCTTTTACATTCTGCCAATCTGCACCTCCTGATTAGAGAGTTTAATCCATCAACATTCAATGTTATCACTGTCAAGGCTGTACTTATATAAACCATTTCTTCTTCAATTCTATATATATTATATTTTGTTTTCATTTTTTTTCTCTTTTCAGTTACTCTTTACTAAAAAATTTCCTTTCTACCTTCTCCTCCAAAACTCCCTCTACTGTTTTAATTTTCCTTTCAAAGTGCAGAACTCTCTTTAGTATTTCTTGAAGGGCAGGTTTCTTGTTGACAAACTCTCTTAATTTCTGTTTATTTGTGAATATTTTGAACTCTCCTCATTTTTGAATGACAGCTTTACTGGATACAGCATTCTTGGCTGGAAGTTTCTTTTCTTTTCTTTTAGTACCTTAAATATGCACTAAATACAACAAACATATTTACCACTGCATTCTTGCCTCCATGGTATCAGATGAAAAATCAGTGCTTAATTTGATTGACCTTCCCTTGTATGTGTGGATCTCTTTTCCCTTGCTGCTTTCAGTATTCTGTCTTTGTCTGGAGAATTTGATCAGTATATGTCTTGGGGTATGGCTGTTAGGATTTATATTGTTTGCAGTGCACTGAGCTTCCTGGACATCTTCATCCATGTCCCTCAAAAGAGCTGGGAAATTTTCAGGCATTATTTCCTCCAACACTCCTTTTGCCCCCTTTCCCTTCTCTTCTCCTTCTGGGATACCTATAATGCATATGTTTGTGTGTTCCATGGTGGTATTCAATTACCTGAGTCCCTGCTGAATTTTTTCCCTTCCCTATCTGCTCTACTATCTATGTGATTTCAGATGTCTTATATTCAATGTCATTATTTCATTCCTCTGCCTGTTCAAATCCGCTGTTATATGCTTCCGCATATTTTTCACTTCTTGCATTGTGCCATTCATCAGCATCAGATCTGTTAACTTTTTATGTATGTTTATGATTTCTTCAGTATGCTCCTCCAGTGCCTTCTTAATTTCTTTTATCTCTTCCTTCACTTCATTATGTTGATGCACAATATTTGTTTGGGCATCATCAATTACTTGTTCCAAGTTCTGCTTCTCTTCCTGTTTTTGTTTTTGTTTTGTTTTGTTGTTGTTTTAATTTGTTCATTAGATTGGGCCTTGTTTTTTCTGTTTATTAGTATGGCTTTTAATTTTTGTTGGTATCTAGGCATCTATTTATCTTGATTGGCTTATTCGGGTGGTTAACTTCTCTTTCAATTCTAGGGTTTTATCTTGTTTTGTTTTGTGTTAAGGTTCCACTTTGACACTTGGTTCCACTTATTCTATATCCTTGAGGTTTTCCATGTTCCCTTGAAAAAATATTAAGACCAAAGAAAAGGAAAGGGAGAAGAGAAAAAGAATAATAGTAATAATTTAAAAATAGGTAGAAAAGGATCCATAAAAGAGCCAAAAAATATAAGTAAGCCAAAAAATGTAAGTAATAGCAAAAAATGTAAGTAATAACAATTACTTACAATAAATGTAAGTAATAACAGTTTAAAGGAATAAGGCTAAAAAAGGTGAAATAAAAACGAATCAAGATATAAAATACAATAAAATAACAGACCAGAAATATGAGGGAAAAAAAAAAAAAAAGAATTCCAAACAAGAGAATGTGAAATGAAAGAAAAACAATGACAGAGGGAAAAATGAAACAAAGATATGAAATAAAGACATTAAGGAGAAAAAAATAAGGAAAAAAATAAAGAGAAACAAAAAGAGAAAAAAATAAAATAATTATCTAGGAAAAGTAGTCTTCCTTCTTAGGCTCTTAGGAATGGTCTTAGGCTGCCAGTACTCATCAATCACCCTACATCCCATCCTCCACAGGTATGGTACCTGACTTTAGAGAATAAAATGCAGAATTAAAAAATAGAATACAAAAAATAAGAATAATAAATATAAAATAACATATCATAAAACCTAAAACAAAAATATCACATTCTATAAGTTCCCTCTCACAAGGTGCAAGTTGGGTGTGTGACAACCCACTGGATAAATCTGTGGATCCCTTCTCTTAGGAGATACCACAAATCTAGTGAGGCCAGTGTTCCTCTATTGAGCTACATCCACTTCACAGGTTAGGTAGGCTTCTGAAAACTTATCTAGCTTTCCCAGCCCTCTTTCCCCTCAGGCAAGTTGGGCTTCTAACAGTTTCCTGGTTATCTCTCCTGTCTTCCATCTCTTCCAGGTTGTACACACCTGTCCACATATACTGACTTTGTTCTTCTAACTCCCAGGGCAGGTGGGTGTGACAGCCTGCCTGCTCAGTTCCCCCTCCCCTCTCCTTGGGGCTGCTTCAATGCTGGCTGGGGATGTTTTATTTTTGTCTGTTCTACCCATCCTATCTCTCCTAACTCTTATACCTCTCTCTCTGAGGTTGCTGGGTGCCAGTCCCACAGTTATTTGCCCTGCAGCTTCCCCATAGAATTGTATCTTTCAACCTCCACTTGCTGGGCTGGCTATAGCTGAGTCTCAAAGGGGGCTCAGCTGACAAAACTCACTGAAGGGAAACCACTCTCTGCCTTCTTCCAGATCCCTCTTCCTCCCAGGGAGGAGGACATTCTTTCCAGTCTCCGTTGGCTGCGGGGGATTTTAGCAAGGATATTTATCTTGAGAGTGTGGTGTATGTGCCATTCCCAACTGCAGAGGTGAGTAACTCACAGTTTTCCTTAGGCCTCTTTTTCTCTTTGCCCCTCTCTTCCTGGTTGATGCACAGCACTCTGCTGGTCTGCAGATCCTGACATCAGATCCCTCAGATAGCTTTTGTCCCTTTCTCCATTTTTTTTTTTTTTTTTTTTTTTTTTGGTGAGAGTTGAGCCCTGCCTACCTACTTAGATGCCATATTCCTGGAAGTCTATTTTATTTTTAAAGACACATTAGATTACATAAATACTACATAATATATAAGGAATTCCTATATGCCCCACTCCCTCCTCTCTCACACTTTCCCATATTAACAATATCCTTCATTAGCGTAGTATATTTGTTAAAATTGAGGAACCCTGATTGAAGTACTGCTACTAACCACAGACTACAGTTTACATTATAGTTTACACTCTGTCCCACACAATTTTGTAAGTTATGACAAAATATACAATGGCCTGTACCTGTCACTACAATGTCATGCAGGACAACTCCAATGTCTCCAAAATGCTTCTATATTACACATATTCCTCCTTCTCCCATCCTTCAGAATCACTGGCGGTGACTGCTGTTACATCAAAAAGAGTTCTTCCATTGCTAAAAATATAATAATTCAATAGTAGAATAATAATAAGTCTACTTTAGTCCATTGTTCATTCCCCAGGCTTGAGGATTTGGGGATGGAGATGCACATTCTGCTTCTAATTAAGAGGGGTCTTAGACCCATGGGGCAGATGGATAGAGCTATCTTGCTAGCAGTTTCAGACATTATCTGTTCCTTGGGATGAGCATTGTCCATCATCATCTTCTATGTGGAGATGCATGGGAAGGGGTTCACCTGGAGCATGCCTCTAAGACATATGACTATGTTTAAGTGTTCATTGGACATTGTCTTGGTGGTTGTAGAACCACACAATAACCCAAAGAATTTTGAATTCCCATCCTGAGGAGTTTTGCTAAATTCCTAAATAAGACAGCAAGAATTCCCCACGTGCAAGGGCACTGTCTAGTGAAAGAAGGCAGACCATTATGCCAGTCCCTTGACATTGATGATTGTACTTATGAAGCTTTCCTGTGAAATTGAAATTTAGCCTAGTATTAAATACTGCCTAAGAATTAGCTCCTGAAAGTCTCCTTTTTGACCAAATGTGGCCTCTATCTAAGCCAAACTCAGCATATAAATCCACTACTTTCCTGCCAGCCTGGAACATGACTTTTGGAGTTAAGCCACCCTGGCACCAAGGGATTATTACCAAGCACCAGTTAGCAATGCATCTGGGAAAAGATCTTGATCCAAAGGGGGAAATTGTACATACAACTGCCTTTTTATGGCTAAGAGATTTCAAAGTGAGTCAAGAGTTCATCACAGAAGTTAGACTTATGCAAGTCTCAGCAAGATCTCATTGTCTGCCACAGTAAACAGTGCCTCAAATAGTGGGGCTCCTGAGGGCTCTAAAGATATCCAGAAAATATAAGCAAGGCAGACAGTGCAGGAATTCAGCACTCTGTCAGTGGGCCTTACTTTGGAATTTATGCTCCCCAGTGTAACAAAGTTAGTTTCATTTATAGGTTCTCTACACATGGCTCTTTAGCTCCTTTTATTTGAAACTATAATTAGCACTATACTTGATAAATGTATGTTCCAGAGACTTAAATCTTTGATACATCTATGTGCCCTGAATTTCATCCGAGTTGCAACACCTACTTTCTAGCTCATTGAACTCACCCAAGACAATTAACAAGGAGATGATGATGGGCATAGCATTTAATGGTAGCTTAGAATTAAAATGCAAAGTCATAAATGTTTACTAAACAAAAACTACACTTAATCTGTTGACTGTGTGAAAGGCCTTGAAATATTATAAATAAAAGTTGTTTTGATTCAACTGGTCTGTATTTACCTTATCATTAGAAAGAGTAGAAAACAGAAAATGTTGGACAAATTGAGTGATTTAATAGATGAAAAAGAATAAGCAAATATTCTGTCTTATGTAAATATAGTGTGAATATAGAGGAGGAAATGTTTCCTCCATGCATAGTGATATGGTAATAAATAAATATTCCCTTCAAAATGTTAATCACAATGTTGGTATTATATCAGAAAGTCTCTGATAACACATCTTTCTTCTTAAAAGAAACATGAAAACAAGAACAACAACTACAACAACATAGGAAAGAAATGGAAGGTTTTCTTGCATGGTTGAGACTCATTGAATGAAAAATGGACCGGAGTTCAGTTATGAAATTTATTATTTGCCATTTCAGTCCAGTTTATTTATTTATTTATTTTAGGTAGCTGGGGCTGGGGATTGAACCTGGGATGTTGTATGTGGGAAGCCACTGATCAACCATTGAGTCCCATCAGCTCCCCTGAATTGGTTTGTTCATTTGTTTTGCTCATTTTATTTTATATTTTTAAAGAGGTACCAGGAACCAAACCCAGGACCTCCCATGTGAGAATTAGACACACAACTGCACACAATTCCCCATTCCCTTTTTAATTCCCTTTGAGTTTCTGGACCTGTGTTAATGATATTTTTAAAATTTAATTAAATTTACTCATTTTTATTTTTTAATTAAAATAGTTGTAAGTTTACAGAAAAAAATCTTGTAAAAATTACAGCATTCCTATATAACCCCACCCCTTTTATTTACCATTTTCATTAGTGTGGTACCTCTCTTACAAATGAAATAACAATATTTAAATTTAAGAAAAGAATTATCATAAGTACTAGAGTTCATAGTTTACATTAGAGTGTATTTTTTCCAATATATCAGCCTATTATTAACACCTTGTTTTAGTGTAGTACATTTACTATTATTCAAGAAAGAATATTTTTTTATAATTGTACTAACTATAGTTCATCGTTTACAATAGCGTTCACTATTTGTACAGTCCTTTGTTTTCCTTTATTCTACTAAAATATATACAAATTAAAACTTTTCCTTTGAATGACATTCAAATATAAAACTAAGTGCTGTTAATTATAAACACAATATTTTGCTATCATCACCATCATCAATTTCCAAAACTTTAAATAAATCCAAATAGAAATCCTTTGAAAATTAAGCATTAACTCCTTGGTCCATAGCATGAACCCAGTCCCTGATAACCTATATTCTAGATTCTAATGCTGTCACTTGCTTATACTAAATGTATCCTATCAGTGAGGTCATAAAATATTTGTCATTTTGTGTCCGGCTTATCTCACTCAACAAAATGTCTTCATGGCTCAACTATGTTGTTATATGTACTAGAACTTCATTAAGATTTTTTTTGTCTGTTGAGACCTATTTATTCTAGAGTCAATGAAGGTTGTTTGTTTGTTTCAAGAAATTTGTCATTTTATCTAGGTTGTCTAATTTGTTGGAATACATTTTATTGTATCCTCTTATGATCCTTTATTTTTGTGGGATCAGTAGTAATGTACTCCCAGTCGAATCTTATTTTATTTATTTTCTGTCTTCTCTCTTTTTTTTTTTTTTCCTTTGTCAGTCTGGCTAAAGTTTTATCAATTTTATTGATCTCTTCAAGGAACCAATTTTTGTTTTTGTAAATGTTCTCTATTTTATTCTCTATTTCATTTATTTCTGCTCTATTTTTTTTTTTATTAGAGAGGTGAGTTTACAAAATAATCTTGCATAAGATACAGGATTCCAACATTCCACACCACCACCAAAACCTTGCATTGCTGTGGAATATTTGTTATTATTGCTGATAGCACTTTTAAAAATAATTGTACTCTTTATTTCAACAGTAATTACATTCATTACAATGGATGAAAGATTATTAAAATAGTTCTATTAGCCATTATTTACATTAGGTATATTTTATTTCCCATATATAGTGCTATTATTATCACCTTGTATTAGTGTCATTTATTTGTTCTAAGTCATGTAAGAACATTCTTGTACTATTACCTATAGTCCATAGACTATAATAGGGTTCATTGCATTGTACAGTTCTATATTTTGTCTTTTACTTTTTATTCTATTAATTTTATTCACCTTTAAAGTTTTGTGCTCTTGATTGCATTCAAATTAATATGCTACCATCACCACCATCCATTTCCAGACTTTGCCATCAGACAGAAAATAGAATCTGTACAAGTTAAGAATTAAATCCATATACTTTAATCACAACTTCTCCCCTGGAAACTTATATTCTAGATTCTAATTCTATGACTTTGCTTATTATATTTAGTTCATAACAGTGAAATCATAAAATATTTGTCATTTTGTTTCTTTCTCATTTCATTCAACATAATGTCTTCAATGTTGATCCATGTCATTGCATGCATGAGGATTTCATTCCTTTTTACAGCTGAATAGTATCCCATCATATGTATTAACCACATGTTATTTATCCATTCATTGGTTATGAACTCTGAGGTTGCTATCTTTTTTGGCAATTGTGAATAATCCTGCTATGAACATTGGTGTGCAAATATCTATTTGAGTTCCTGCTTTTGGTTCTTTGTGGTGTACACCTACTAGAGAGATTGAGGAGTTGGATGGTAATTCTATACTTAGATTTCTGAGGAACTGCAAAAATGCCTTTTACAGTGGCTAAACCATTTTACTTTCCCACCAACAATGAATCAATATTCCTATTTTTTCACATATTCTCTAACACTTGTAATTTACATTTATTTAATAGTAGCCATTCTAGTGGGTGTGAAATAGTATCTCATTATTGTGGTTTTGATTTGCATTTCCCTAATAACAAACAATACTGAATATCTTTTCATGTGCGTTTAACCATTTGTGTATCTTCTTTGGAGAAATATCTATTGCTCTTTTTTTTTAAATTTATTTTTATTGTGGGTAAAAATAAAAATTCTCACAATACATACAAACATTTGCAAAATGATATATAAATATATATGCATATATGTGTATTTGCTTACAAAAATGTTATTTCTATATATATATATACATATATTTTAAGAGGTGCTTAGATTACCTAAAATATTACATGGAACCCACTGGGATTCCCATGTTGCCCACCTCCCACACCTCCCACCATATCCCACGCAAACATCTCCCACAAGTGTGGCTCACCACCCTCAATGAACTTACACATCCTGGAGCCTTGCCACCAACCATAGACCAAAGTTCACACTGTAGACCACACTCTCTCCCACTCAGTTCTGAGTGGTGTGTGCAGATTTAAAATGGCCTGCATCCGTTGCCACAACGGTACTCAGGACAACCAACAACTCCCAAAGAAGCCCCTGTATTTCAACTGCTCATCCCCTCCCTACCCCAAAAGTGTCAAGTGGCCACTGGCTGCACCTCATTTTAATAATTTCTTCAATTGCTAGAATCACCATATGTGAACAAGAGAATATCATCAAGTCCGCTCTAGTCCACATTTCTTCCCCCAATCCTGAGGGGACTGGGATGGTGATGTCCACTCCAACTCCAAGTGAGAGAGGGCTTATATTCCATGGATATGGTGGGTGGGATGATCCTGCCTGCAGATGCAGTCCCACTCCATTCCCTGGGATGGCCATTGCCCATCGTTGTCTCCTCATCCAGGTGACTTGGATGAGTCCATTGAGCTGTAGGGTAGGAGTTGCAGCTCCACCGAGATTTCATGCACACCTGGCACATAGGTAGGCGGGAGGCTCCAGTCTCTGGAAGTATACCTAAAAACTCCAGCATCACATATAGGTTTGAATAGAATGGACTGGTAAACCATGTGCAGGGAGGACTTATTTGAGTCTAATTCTGTCACTCTCAGGAGCACAGATTCCAAAATAGAACTCACTGATAAGGCATCAGTCTCTGGGGCTATCCCCCCTTATATAGGACCTGGGTGTCTCCGGAGCTCTCAGGAACCCCTCTGTGTGGGGTGATAGGCACTTAGATGTGTAGCCAGTTGGCACTTGGTATTAATCCCTCGTTGCCAGGGAGGCTCATCCCCGAGAGTCATGTCCCATATTGGGGGGAAGGTAATGCAATCATATGCTGAGTTTGGCTTAGAGAAAGGCCACATTTGAGCAACAAGGAGACTCTCAGGTGGCAACCCTTAGGCACCCCACAACAGCAAGATAAGTCTCATTTACAAGATCAAAGACTCACAATGGTAGTCATCAATTAAAAAAAAACACATCAGTGGGTCATCCTATTTTGACAGGTACTGTCCCTAAACTCAGAGGACTATTGCTGCTCCCTTGGAGACTGTGGCAGAGCTCTCCAGGCTAGGAATTCAGATTCCCTCATTTATTGTGTGATTATCCACCCATCGTGACCATGCCTCATCCCCCGATCCTTTGAATGATTTTGTATATCTTTCATGTATATTCAGATGAACCAACCCCCACGAAACCCTCCTAGACATCCCCCCAATAATCCCCCGCAGTACCCATTGTAACCCTTCTGTGATCCAAATCCTCCATGAACATTTAGTCCTTAAATAATCAAATACACTTACTAGGAAAAAGAAACAAATGTGATAAGCTTACATGCAAGAGACAAATATAAGGAAACTCAGGGGAAAAAAAAAAGAAAGAAAAAAAAACAAAGAACAAAACAAAATAAAATATAATTAGTGGATTAGGACATTCAAAAAACGGGCAAAAAAGCAAAGGAAATGCTTTTAAAAATATATATATATATTCATTTTTTTTTCCTTTCTCTCTTTTTTTTTTTGGTCTTCCTTTTATCACTGCGTTATCGGATGTCTGGTGTGCCATGACACCTTCCTCCTCTCAATCCCCATTGTCTCCCAATTTTTCATTTAATTTTCAAAGAAGTTTTAGGTCACAGCAAAGTCACACACGGAGTGCCGAGACTCCCAGTTACCAAACCATCCCCCCTTCCCCACCCCATATTAACTCCACCCTTTTTATTTTTTGGTTGTTAGCATTGTTATAACTGTTATACAGATAGCAAAATATAGCAACTAAACATTGTCAGTGATTTACAGTATACTTTACAATTTAGATTATACAGTTTAATAATTTTGATGATATTTACCATGTCCTGTGTCCATTACTGTAAGGAAATGAAAAACCTTCCCCATGAATACCAAACAACCCATTAGATCTTGACTGTTCCCTTCACTCCAGCTCCCCAGGGCCCGTGATACCCCCTCTCCCAACCCATGGAATGTCAAGATTCACAGTTACATGCCCTGGGGATTTGAACCGGCCCTTCCTAATCCACCCACCCCCCAGTGCTGCACCATCAAACCCAGGAACACCACCACTCATCTGCCCTATCCCACAACATGCAACCACACTCTCTCCCTTTACCATAGATTATGTCCACATGGGTGATGGCTCAAAGTCTGCTCTTCTCTTTCTCTCATTTGTTACCCTATCTTTCAGACAATGGTTCTCAGAGACTGCTCAATTTCCTCAGTTCAGATCAGTGAGGACATATATTGTACATCCTTCAGTGTCTGGCTTGCTTCACTCAACATAAGGTCTTCAAGATTCATCCACGTTATTCCATGTGTTAGCACTTTGTTCCTTCTTAC
>JAKSZT010016069.1:405891-453734 GCA_026826555.1 Tolypeutes matacus | reverse complement strand
TCAGAGGGAAGGCTTTTAGGATTTCACCGTTGAAAATGATGTTAGCTTTGGGTTTTTCATATATACCCTTTATCATTTTCAGAAAGTTTCCATCTATTCCTATCTTTTGTAGTGTTTTTATGAGGAAAGAGTGCTGTATTTTGTCTATTGCTTTTTCGGCATCTATAGAGATGATCATGTGATTTAATTCTTTCAGTTTGTTTATGTGGTGTATTACATTGATTGATTTTCTTATATTGAACCATCCTTGCATACCTGGGATGAAACCCACTTGGTCATGATGTATAATCCTTTTGATATGTTGTTGAATGCGATTAGCAAGTATTTTGTTAAGGATTTTAGCATCTAGGTTCATTAGAGAAATTGGTCTGTAATTTTCCTTTCTTGTATCTTTATTTGGTTTTGGTATTAGGGTAATGTTCGCATCATTGAATGAGTTAGGTAATATTCCTTCAACTTCTATTTTTTGGAAGAGCTTAAGCAGAATTGGTGTTAGTTCTTTCCGGAATGTTTGGTAGAAATCAGCTGTGAAGCCATCTGGTCATGGGCTCTTCTTAGTTGGGAGGTTTTTAATGACTGAGTCTATCTCTTTACTTGTAATTGGGCTGTTGAGTTCATTAATTTCTTCTTTCATCAATGTCGGCTGTTTGTGGGTTTCTAGAAACTTGTCCATTTCCTCTAAATTGACATTCTTGTTGGCATATAATTTTTCAAAGTATCCTCTTATGATACTCTTTATTTCTGTGGTGTCAGTAGTGATATCACCTTGCCTATTACTTATTTTATGTATTTGCATCTGTTCTCTCTTTTTGTGTGTTAGTCTGGCTAAGGGTTTGTCAATTTTGTTCATATTCTTGAAAAACCAACATTTGGTTTCATTTAGTTCTGCTCTAATCTTGGTTATTTCCTGTTTTCTACTTCCTTTTGGTTTAGTTTGTTGTTGTTTTTCCAATTCCTACAAGTGTGCAGTTAGGTCTTCAATTTTAACTCTTTCTTCTTTTTTAATATATGAATTTATGGCTATGAACTTCCCTCTCAGGACTGCTTTCGCTGCATCCCATAGGTTTTGATATGTTGTGGTGTTGTTTTCATTAGTTTCAAGGTAGTTACTGATTTCTTTTGAAATTTCCTCTTTGACCCACTGTTTGTCTAAGAGTGTGTTGTTTAACTTCCATATCCTTGTGCCTAACATGTTTCTCTGGCCCTTATTGATTTCCAACTTCATTCCGTTGTGGTCAGAGAAATTACTTTGTATAATCTCAATCTTTCTGAATACATTGAGTGTTGTTTTGTGGCCTAGCATGAGGCCTATTTTGGAGTATGTTCCATGTGCACTGGAGAAGAATGTAAATCCCACTGTATTTGGTTGTGTTGTTCTGTATATGTCTATTAAGTCCAAATCTTCCAATGTATCGTTGAGTGCCTTAGTTTCTTGATTGATTCTCTGCCTAGATGTTCTGTCTAATGATGATAGTGGTGTGTTGAAGTCCCCTGCTATAACTGTAGAGGAATTTATTTCTCCTCTTAGTTTTTCCAGAGTTTGCTGCACGTAATTTGAGGCACCTCGATTAGGTGCGTAAATGTTGATGATTGTTCTCTCTTCTTGAGAGATTACTCCTTTTACTAATATGTAGTGTCCATCTTTGTCTCTTACAATAGTTTTGCATTTAAAGTCTATTTTGTCTGATATTAGAATAGCTACTCCTGCCCTTTTTTGGCTATTGTTAGCTTGTAAAATCGTTTTCCAGCCATTCACTTTCAGCCTCCTTGAATCCCTGGGCCGAAGGTGGGTTTCTTGTAGACAGCATATAGATGGATCATATTTTCTTATCCATTATGCCAATCTGTGTCTTTTGGTTGGTGACTTTAATCCATTATCATTCAGTGTTATTTCTCATAACGAATTTCTTACTTCAGTCATTTTTTCTTTGGGTTAATGGATGTCATATGTTGTTTTGTTTCTCTTTTTGACTTTTCAGTTGTTTTTGAACTCTCCTCCAACGCTCTCTCCTTTGTTTTTTCCTTTCAACTTGTAGAGATTCCTTTACTATTTCTTGAAGTGCTGGTTTCTTCTTGACATACTCTCTTAATTGCTGTTTATCTGTGAATATTTTGAACTCTCCATCATTTTTGAATGCCAATTTTGCTGGATAGAGAATTCGTGGCTGGAAGTTTTTTTCTTTTAGTGTTTTGACTATGTCATACCACTGTCTTCTTGCCCCCATGGTTTCAGCTGAGAAATCAGCACTTAATCTTATTGTGCTTCCCTTGTATGTGATGGTTCTCTTTTTTCTTGCTGCCTTGAGTATTTTCTCTTTGTCTTGAGCATTGGACAATTTCACAAGTATATGTCTTGGAGTTGGCCTGTTGGGATTTATACTATTTGGGGTGCGCTGTGCTTCCTGGATCTGCACATCTATCTCTCTCAATAGAGTTGGGAAGTTTTCAGCCATAACTTCCTTCAATACTCCTTCTGTTCCCTTTCCCTTCTCTTCTCCTTCTGGGATGCCCATAATGTGTATGTTTGTTCATCTTGCATTATCGGTTAATTCCCTGAGACCATACTGGATTTTTTCTATCTTTTTGTCTATCTTATCTACAATCTCTTTGATTTCAACTGTATTGTCTTCCATATCACTAATTCTTTGCTCTGCCTGTTCTATTCTGCTGCCATGTGAGTCCAGCATCTTTTTCATTTCTTGACTTGTGTCTTTGTTCACCATCATATCCATTACCTTTTTAGGTGTGTTAGCTATTTCTTCAGTATGTTCTCCCAGTGTCTTCTTTATATCCTTAATCTCTTCCTTCAGTCCTTTACGTTGGTCCATGATATTTGTTTGGATAGCTTTGATTAGTTGCTCGATGTACTGCATTGCTTCCTGGTTTTTATTTTGTGCACTGGACTGGTCCATGTTTTCCAGTTTCTCAGAGTCATTTGTATTTTTCTGTTGCCCTCTGGTCATCATATTATCTTGATGTGTTTGTTCAGTTGATTAGCTTTTCTCTATGCTCTAGAATTTTATTTAGCTGTTGGTTCTGCGTGTGAGTTAAGTTTTCTCTTTGGCAGTTTTTCTTCTTATTTTATTTCCTTGCTTCTTTCTATGTTCCGAATCTCCACCGTTCCGTCCACGCAACCAATCCGCGCAGTTAGATGTCCCAAGCTTCTCACTCCATGTGTACACAGCATAGACCCCCGGGCAGGACCCCGTCCACAATCCGCCTTGCTCTTGCAGCTTGCAGTGTGTGCCCTCCTACACTAACACCATCTTGGCCCTCTCCTCTATTGCCCATTTTTAAATTTGATTAATTTTCTTTTTATTGTTGAGTTTTAGGATTATTTTATATATTTTCAATATTGAACCCTTGTAAGATATTAGTTTCCAAATATTTTCTTCTATTGGGAAGGTTGAATTTTCATGTTTGAGATAAAGTCCTTTGATGCACATTTTTCTTCATTTAAATGAATTCTCATATGTCTATTCTGTCCTTTTTTCTTGCACTTTAAGTGTAAATTCTAAGAAAACATTGCCTAATCAAAGATCCTAAAAATGCTTCCCCACATTTTCTTCTAGAATTTTTATAATCTAGATTAATATCTTTAGGTCTTTGATCAATTTTGGAGTTAATTTTTGTATACGTTGTGATGTAGGGGTTCTCCTTCATTCTTCTTCATATGAATGTCCAGTCTCCCAGCACAATTAGTTGAAAAGATTTCTTTCCAAATTTAATGCACTTGGTAGCCTTGCAAAAAATTTATTGACCGTAAGCATGAGGGTCTATTTCTGAATTCTTAATTCAATTCCATTGATCTTTATGTCTATACCTATGCCAGGACCAAGCTGTTTTGGCCACTGTAGCTGTGTCATAACTTTAAAGTCAGGAAGTGTGAGTCCACCAACTTCATTCTTCATTTTCAAGAGGTTTTGGGGCATTCAGTGTCCTTTCTTCTTCCAAATAAATTTGATATTTGGCTTTCCATTTTTGTAAAGGGGGCTGTTGGAATTTTGATTTTGATTGCTTTGAATTTATAAATTGTTTTGTGTAGAATTGATATCTAACAATATTTACTCTTCTGATTCATAAGAAAGGAAACTCCTTCCACTTATTTACATCTTCTTTGTTTTCTTTTAACAAATTTTTGTTGTTTTCCATGTATAAGACCTATACATTCTTGGATAAATTAATTCCTAGTTATTTGAATCTTTATGTTGGTATTATAAATGGATTTTCTTACTCAATTTCCTCCTCAGATTTTTCATTGTTAGCGTAAACACACACTACTGATTTTTTAACAAATCAATTTTATTGGTATATATTAATAAATCCATCCAAAGTGTACAATCAATGGTATTTGATATAATAACCTAGTTGTGCATTCATTACAACAATCATTATTAGAGCATTTAGATTATTTCTATAATTGTGATAATAAACAAAAAACAAACAAAAAACTCATCACATCTCAAAACTCTCTATGCTTCCCCTGTCATACATAGCTACTATTCAGTTTCCATCTCTCATTTATTTGTATATATATTTTGTAAAAACAATCTTATACATTAAATATGATGTTTATAAACCTAAGGAAAAAGTAGCTAATGTAGGTACTGCTTTGACAATAATAGCATTGAATATAAATAGATTAAATTCTCCAATCAAAAGACACAGATTGGCAGAATGAATAAGGAAACATGACTCCTCTATATGTTGTCTACAAGAAACTCACCATAGACCTAATGATGCAAGGACATTGCATGTGAAAGGTTGGAAAATGATTTTATTTGCAAACCAAAAAAGGTCAGGAGTAACTATAGTAATATCAGGGAAAATAGACTTTAAATGCAAAATTATTATACGAGAAAAAAAAGAACACTATATATTAATAAAAGTAGTAATCTCTCAAGAATAAAGAAAATTTTATAATATTTATGCACCTAACCATGGTGCCCCAAAACATGTAAAGCAAACAATAGAAAATCTAATGGGAGAAATAGAGGCCTCTAAAATCATAGCAGGTGTCTTTAATACACCATTAACAACATTAGACAAAACATCTCAACAGATGTTTTGATAAAGAAATAGAGACCTGTATTCTAGAGAATGTTAGAGAAACTAGACCTAATAGATAAATACAGAATATTATACCCAATACAGCAAGGTATACATTCTTCTTGAGCATACTTGGACCATTCTCCAGGGTAGACCAAGTGCTCAGCAACAGAACAATTCTCAAAGAATTTAGACAGATTGGAAATACATAAAGTAATTTCTCTGACCAAAATGGAATGAAGCTAGAACTTAATAAGGGGCAGAAAACAAGATTAGGCACAAAGATAAGAAGTTAAACAAAACACTGTTAAACAATTATTGGGTCAAAGAGGAAATTGCAAAAGAAAACAATTACCTCAAAACAAATGAAAATGAGAACACAACATATCAAAATATATGGGATACAGCTAAAGCAATACTCAGAGGGAAAATTGTAGACATAAATACTTATATTAAAAAAGTATAAAGAGCTAAAATCAAAGACCTAACTGCATACCTGGATGAGCTAGAAAAAGAAAAACAAATTAATCCTAAAGCAAGCAGCAGGAAAGAAATAACAAAGATTGGAGTAGAACTAAATGTAATTGAGAACAAAAATAATGCACTAGAAACAATTAACAAAATGAAAGCCTGGTATTTCAGAAGATTAATAAAATTGACAAAACCTTAGCTAGACTAACAAAGGAAAAAGAGAGAAGAATCAGATTAAAATTATTTAAAAATTAGAGAGGGAATATCACCATTTATCCCATAGAAATAAAGCATATCATATATGGATACTTTGAAAAATTGTATACCAACAAGATTGATAACTTAGATGAAATGGAAAATTTTCTAGAAACACACAAACAACCTACATTTCCAAAGGAAGAAACAGAAGAACTCAACCAAACAACACCAATAACAAGACTGATTTAGTAATCAAAAACCTACCAACCAAGGAAAGCCCAGGTACAGATGATTTCAAGGGTGAATTCTACCAATCATTCCAGAAAGAAATAATACTAATCCTGCTTAAATTCCTCCAAGAAATATAAGTATAGGGAACATAAAACAACTCATTCTATGAGGCCAAAATCAGCTTAATACCAAATCCACATATATATGCCACAATAAAATAAAACAACAGACCAATCTCTCTAATGAATCTAGATGCCAAAATACTCAACAAAATATTCTAATCATTTTCAACGACACATGAAATGAATTATTCATCATGATCAAGTGGGTTTTATGCAAAGAATAATAGATCAAAAAAAAAATAAAATCAGATGGTCATCTCTGTTGATTCAGAAAAATCATCTTTATTGTAGAAAAAGCATTTGGCAAGAAAAAAACATGCTTTCTTTTTAATTATTTTTTTATTTTTAAAGAAAATTTAGATTACAAAAATGTTACATAAAAAAATAAGGTATTTCCATATGCCCCACTTCTTGCCCCTCCCATACTTTGCCACATTAACAACATCCTTCTTTAGTGTGTTACATTTGTACAATTGATGAACACATATTGAAGCATGGCTACTAACTATGGACTAGAGTTTACATTATACTTTACACTCTGTCCTGCACAATTTTGTAAGTTATGATACAATATACAATGGCCTGTATCCATCACTGTAATGTCATGCAGGACAAATCCAATGTCCTGAAAATGCCTCCATACTACACCTATTTTTCCCTTCCCCATCCCTCAGAACCTCTGGTATCCACTGCCTTTACATCAATGATAAGAGTTATTCCATTACTAAAATAATAAGTCAATAGTAGAATAATAATTAGTCTGCTTTAGTCCATTTTTCATTCTCCAGTCTTCAAGATTGGGGAACGGGGATGTCCACTCTGCTTCTAATTGAGAAGGGGCTTAGTTTCCATGAGGCAGATAGAGAAAAATATCTTACTTGCAATTGCAGACACTCACTGTTCCTTGGGATGGGCATTGTCCATCATCTCCTTGTTAATTGTCCTGGGTGAGCCCAATGAACTGGAGACTAGGTTTTGCAACTCTGCTGAAATTCAGGAATCAACTTGCAAATAGACAGACCAAAGATTTAAGTCTCTGGGAAATATATTTATCAAGTATAGTAAAAGGGACAGAAGAGCTATGTGCAGAGAACCTATAATGAGTCTAACACTGATAAAATGGGGAACATAAATTACAAAGTAGGGTGCCCCCAAAGGGTGCAAAATACCTGAGGTTTCTGCCCTGCTTATAGGTTCTGGATAACTCTAGAGCCCTTAGGAGCACTGCTATTTGAAGCACTGTTTACTGTGTCAGACAAAGAGATCTTTTTTTTTTTTTTATTGTGGGTAAAAATCAAATTTTTCCCAATACAAACCAATATTTGTAAAATGATATATAAATATATATGCATATATGTGCATTTGCTTACATAAATGTTAATTTTTTTCATATGTATTTTAAAAGATGCTTAGATTACAAAAATGTTACACAAATATTACAGGGATTCCCATGATCTCCACCTTCCATACCTCCCATAACATGTCACATAAACATCTTTCATTAGTGTGGCACATCACCTGCAAAGGATATACATATCCTGGGGCTTTGCCACTAAGCATAGACCACAGTTCACATCGTAGAACACACTCTCTCCCACACAGTTCTGCATGGTATATGCTGATGTAAAATGTCCTATATCCATCTCCATAAGGTCACTCAGCACAACCCACAAGTCCTGAAAAAGCCACTGAATTACAACTGCCATTCCCCTCTCTGCCCTGAAAGCATCTAGTGGTCACTGGCTCCACCTCACTGTGTACAGCAAGAGAAAAAATTAGGTAAATTGTATCTCATTCTAATAAAAAACTTCTGTACCTCAAAGGACATTTTTAAGAAAATAAAAAGGCAGCCTACACAATGGGAGAAAATATTTGGCAACCATATATCTGATAGGAGCCTAATATCTTGCATATATAAAGAAATCCTACACCTCAAAAATAAAAAGACAAACAACCCATTTAAAAAATGGGCAAGTGACCTGAAAAGACACTTCTCCAAAGAAGAAATACAAATGGCTAAAAAGCACATGAAAAAATGCTCAACATCACTAGCTATTAAGGAAATGCAAATCAAAACTACAATGAGATACCATCTTACACCCATCAGAATGGCAGCTATTAAAAAAAAAACAGCAGACTATAAGTGTTGGAGAGGATGTGGAGGAATAGGAACTCTCATCCACTACTGGTGGGATTGTGGAATGGTCCAGCCGCTGTGGAGGACAGTTTGGCGGTTCCTCAGAAAACTAACAATAGATCTTCCATATGATCCAGCAATTCCACTGCTGGGTATATACCCAGAAGAATTGAAAGCAAAGACAAGAACAGATATATGCACACCAATGTTCATAGTGGCATTGTTCACAATTGCCAAAAGCTGGAATCAGCCCGTGTCCATCAACAGATGAATGGATAAGCAAAATGTGGTACATACATACAATGGAATATTACTCAGCTGTAAAAAGGAATAAAATGCTAACACACAAAATAAAGTGGTTGAATCTTGAAGACCTTATGTTGAGTGAAGCAAGCCAGGCATTGAAGGATGAACAGTATATGACCTCACTGATTTGAATTGAGGAAGGCAGCAGTCTGTGAGAACTACTGCCTGAAAGATAGTAGACAATGAGATCTTGCTGAGACTTGCATAAGCTTAACCTCTGGAATGGCCTCTCAACTCACTTTGAAATCTCTTAACCATCAAAACTCATTTTGTTTACTATTTTCCCCTTTGGTCAAATTCTTTTTTCCAAATGCATTGCTAGTTGGTGCTTGGTAATAACTACTAGATGCCAAGGTGACTAATCCCAAGGAGTTTTGTCCCACACTGGGGGAAAGTTAATCTGTTTAATATGCTGGTTTGGGTTTAGAGAGAGGCTTCTTTGAGCAACAAGGTGGCTTTCAGGAAATAATTATTAGGCAGTATAGAATATTGAGCTAAGTTTCAATTTCACAAGAAAAGGTTCATAAGTACAATCATCAATGTCAAGGACCTGGCATACTGGTCTCTCTTCCTTCACTAGACATTGTCCTTGTACTCAGGGGATTCTTGCTTTCTTATTAGAGAATGTAGCAGTACTTCCCAGAATGGGAATTCAATATTATTTGAGTTATTGTGTGGATCTCCACTCCCCAATACAATATCTCATGAACACTTGAACATATTCATATGTTTTAGGGACATAAAAACATCCTTTCTTGTACATATATACATATATAAAACCTTCAAAATATAGGAATAGAAGAAAACTTTCACAAGTTGATAAATGCTATATATGAAATACCCACCACTAACATCAAAGTCAATGGTGAAATGCTAACCTATTTCCTTCTAAGTTCTGGAACAAGGCAAGAATGTCTACTTTATTACTCGCATTTAACATTGCAATAGAAGTACTTGCTCAAGCACTTAGATTGCATTTTTGTATCTAAAGCTTCTTTAAAAACCAAGAAAATACAAAACAAAACAAAAATACTTGACAGCAAAAAAAGGCAAAATAATTACCATTATTATAATCCCAAATCAATATTCTTTACTTATGTATTTATTGAAAAATTCCAGAACAACTTTTCAAAATTCAGTTAGATGGCTTTATCATGTTTTCAGTAAGTTATACATTGAGTTGGCCAAAGAGTATTTTAGAGTGCTTAGTATCATGCCCTATCCATGTTGCAAGGCTTCAGGTTTATAATGGAATGCTTATTCTTCCAGCGTCTTTAGAAAAACATTCAAATTTCCATGTGGATTCATAGTACTCCATCCACTGAAAAGATGCTAAAAATGAAGATAAAATAAGGCAGAATACCAAAGAAGACAGTAACTTCCAATTCTGGGGAGGTAGCTTTTTCTCTGATTATAGCACAGAGCTCTTCAAGGCACATATTTTATGTAATTGTTAATAATTTTTAAAAAATGCTTATGCCCTTTTCCAAATATCAAGGCTGTCAAATAATTGTCTGCAAATGTTGTTTAATAGCACCCTTCTGCTCATATGAAGTATTACTGAGTGCCTTGGGCATTTTTGACATTAACTTTATAACAATATTATTTGGGATATATTTAATAGAGGCTCACTTGAATATATGTCTGTGTTTTCTGTCACTCCAATGGCTATTTAAATAATTTTAGCCATGCTATTTTAGAAAGGGCTTCTGGTATGCTACTGCTTACATTGGCCACTTACTGCCTTTGTGTTCTATAGAAGTATGTCCAGAAGTAATTTCATTATGTGAAAATGAACAATAAAGTGCATGGAGATAAAAGATAGAAACATAAGAGACAGTGGTATGGCTGTGTATAATTATTCTAATTACAAGACATGCAAAATTTAAGTATAATTATGACAATTTTTTTGCCTTATAAATTAAATATTAGTTTCATGTAAGAAAATCTAATATACAGTGAGTCCATGGCCAAATTGCCTTTCTTGTGCAAACTTTACAAAAATATAAGGCACAGGGCACATTGACTGGTCTATAGCATGATCTTGGAAGAGGCTTGTACATATGAGGAAGTTTAGGCTTCTTCCTTATTTTCCTTATCTTGCTTCACTTTGTGGCAACACTGCCCTAGTTTTCAGAATACCTTTAATTTTCTCAACATTCTTTCCAGTATCCACACTCAATACCTCACCAAGAATAAAGGACATATTGGAGGTTAATGCAAAAAGAAGAAATCCTACCCTTTTAAAGTTCCGTATATACCACCCACATACATACACAAATTGTTTTCTCTTTTAGCATTTTGCATTAGAGTGGTACAATTCTCCCATTTAATGAACTAATATTATTAACTAAAGCCAATAGTACTAGTACACATTAGGGTTCACTCTGTTGAGGAGGTTGGAAATTAGAAATTTTTTATTGTGAAAATAAAATACAGCCGCTGACTTCCCTCCCTCCTCAGACTTATTCTCCCACTTTGTTCTACAGTCCTGGAAGCCAGACTTATCCTCCCAACCCCAAGAATGTTTTCATTCTCAGGAAATATACCATCCCAAAGGAAATATCTAAGGAAATTGATAATTAGGATCCTCAAATGAATGAACCTGTTAAATTACATTTCTGAGATCCGTACTACTTATAAGCGTTGCTCAGGACCTCAGTCCCTCCAATTCATAGAAATCAGGAATCACCAGATTTTGAGAAAATTTTCTAAAGTAAAGGCAAAATCCAAAACAAATTCATAGAACCAAAGGGAAGAGATAGAATGCAAGGAAGAAAATGATACTTTTAAAAAAGAAATGTAACTAATCTATTCTGAAAGATAAGAACCTAAGAAGAGATATAAAACTAGCATGGTATGTTATAAAAGGATATTAGTGAAATAAAAAAGTCTCTAATATTTACAATATGTTAATGGAAATCATAAAATTGAACATAAATATCAAGATGGGGAAAATTTTAGAGGGGGTAATAAATTAAAATTTCAGTTCAGGAAAGCCAAGTTCCAAACAATGGGAAATGAAGAAAGAAAGAAAGAACCAAAAAAATGGATGGAGAGAAAACTAAACAAAAAGTTCAAGAAAATATTCTGGACTGAAAAGACTAAAATTCCAAGATTGAAGTTCAATCACATGCTTAGCACAACTAATGAAAGAATTCTTATCACAACTTATCATCAGAAAATTTTAAATACAACAGGTATGAATGAAGAGCTTAAAAACTTCCAGCAGGGGATAGTTTATGTACAAAATATTTACAACTGAAATAATATTAAAGTTCTCAGAAGTCATACTGAAAGATATTAGGCAATGAAGCAAAGCCTTCATAATAATTGGGGAAAATGAGTTTCAACATAAAAGGCTACATATACTTAACTAAATTTCCATCATCTGGAAGTTGATGAAAACAGATTTCTTTTCAGACATACAACCTAGTAATTTTTCTTCAAAGTACCTTGTTTGTGAACTTAATAAATTGTATGCTCCAGTAAAATGAAGGAGTAAACGAAGAAAGAGGAGGCCATGGAATACAGACAATATGGGATTGAATGTGGGGAAAAGACGAGGTGAAAATGAAGGGACATCTCAGAAGGAAAGTTCTGCATCTGAGCCATAAGGCAGTCTGGATGGGAACAGGAGGATAGAGGCTGCAGAAGGATGGCCCATGAAGAAAAAATTGAAGCATTCCTAAAGTGTTTAAAATATTAAGAGGGTGATTATTGAAAGGAAACATATACATATAGTAAAGAAGCACAATTGAAAAAACAAACTAAATTAAGTCATGATTATTTTTAGTTAAACAACAAAAAGGTACATTTTAACGGAAATTTAATTATACTGTTATTAATGACAGTTGTGTATATTTATATCATATTTAGATCCATTTTCTTATTAACAAACACTCTTAGAATTTTTTTCACTGTGGATATTTTAAGCTGGCCTTCATTTCTGAAGGATAGTTTGGCCAGATAAAGAATTCTTGGCTGACAGTTTTTCTCTTTCATTACCTTAAATATATCATACCACTGCCTTCCTGCCTCCATGGTTTCTTCTTTTTATTATAAATGAATTTCATTATTTATTTAGATGTGTTAGCCCTTGCACTAGGTTTTTACATCTGGTGAACACTGACAAATTATTTGTCCCACACATTCACAGAGAGTATAAATATATGATTGAACTAACATAAATAAACATTACCATTTTATCTATTAAAAAAGAAAAATTATTAAGTATCCAAATATTAAGGTACACAGATCAAAAGCTATTTAAAATATACATCCACTCCATTCATTGGCAGAAACCTACCTGTTTTTTTTTTTTTTTTGCAAGAATTTGGGAAAAGAAGGAAAAAGTCACATTTCAAGCAAAGGTAATAGCTGGTAAACAAATTCCAATAGATAAGGAAAAGATTATAAAAACTTCAGAAATTTTATGATTAAGAATTATTGTAGCTGCCATAACAAATATCTCTACCGTTTAAAAATATTTACTAAATTAAAGAGCATAGTCTTCATGTTCTGCACAAGATGAAAGCAACATTTTACAAAAATATGAAATACCATGCTTCCATTCATTTGTCAGCCCCCACCCCTGACAAGTTGCACCCCAAATTGAAAATATTAAATTAACTGTAACACTTTTTTTGTCTGGAACCATTAAAGTCATGTGTGCTTCTGTACAATGCTAATATTCAAAATGGAGGGTTTTCTCTAAAGTCACATTATGAGATTTATAAATAGACATAAAATAATCACTGTAAGATAGTGAAAATTCCCAAACAATTCAGTGATTGCACAAGCCTGATGTATACTGACATGAATGTGGGAGATGTAAACATAAAGTGCACAGACAAATAACCATATAGCCCTACTTTCAATGTTTGAAATGACTGAAGGAGAAAACCACATAAGCTCTAGAGTGTCTATAGTTCCTGAGATATTAAGTTTTTTTATGATACTAAAATATAAAAGTATTGTGCTGTGTATTTTGGTAACTAATCTCTTAAAATTTCTTATTTTTTGATAAGACCCTGGCATGGGAATATAATTAAAGAAGTCTTAGAATGCAATACTGTGTGATTTCAGGAAAGGTTTATTGTTACAAATGATAAGCCCAAATTAAATTCTGAGCAGTAAGAATCCAAATAGGCTGATTATGAACCATAGAGGTTGCAATACTGTCAAATTTGTAGCATGGTAAAACTATTTCTCAATATTCCTTAGGAAGCTTAATTAAACTTATTCCCCATCATGTTAAATAGTATGTTTGACAAATTAGGTACTCTCTCAAATTTCACTTCAAAGATAATAGCATTAGACACCTCAATTTTATTGAATGCAAGAGTTGTTTCTGTGACCATTGGAATCTTTAAAGTACAACTGCATATAAGATGATACTTCTTCAAATACAGAAGTTGCTTGCAGTTAAAAGATCCATGTCACCCTCATCTTATGAACAGTACTTCATCTCCATATTTCATTCCACCTTCAATCAATGCTAGTGCAACAAGCACTGGAGCTCTCCCAAAACCTGCAACACGAACAACAATGCAGCAATCACAGTCTTTAGGAAACTTAATTTTTCAAGACTTAACTAACCATCAACAATCTGGCAGGATGGAGGTGCACTATCACCAAAAGGCCAATCAAACATGGATGCCTTCTTTCTCCACAAGAGCTGTGTCCAAAGTTGCTTCATATACTCTTACTATTGTGGTAACTCCATATTTCTTAAGTTGCTGTATAAATTTCCTTAAGTTTGCTTTGGTTGATTATATGTGTTAAGAAATCTCATGTTCTTGTATGTGACTTCCACAGCAGTGAGCAGTTCATTTGAGTCATTTTAATTTAGTTAAAAAATACTCAATAGGGCTCTGAAAGAATTTTTTTAAAAATTGAATATGGAAATTATGTAAAGAAACTGAAGTCTACTTCAATATACTCCAATTGAAATTCTCAGTACTTTGCATATGAATTTGGAAGTAATGAGGAATGAAATAAACCTTCTAACAAGAAATAGTGATTCTTCAATCCTGTAATACTGAAGTAATATAAAGAATTGCATTGTGGTTTACCCTATCCAGGTCAGAATTCTTGCAAAATCCTCGCAGATTTCAATTCAACACAACTGTGTCTATGGTAACTCTTATGGGTGTTCCCTGGTGGAGTTGTAATGAGTTTCTACAGTTCATTTGTCTAGATATAACTAAAATGTATACCTGGCTGTAATCTCCACTTCCCTTTAGAAACTCCAAAAATTTGTTATGGAGAGCACCACAGAACTAAGGAATAGGTTAACTCATTGAAGAATATGACCTAATCATACAGCTTGTCCCAAGGGAGTGGCAAGCAGGCAGTGGCAACACCTGCAGGGCAGGAGCAGCAATGGTCATCATGGGGCAGCAGCAATGCAGGTGGTGGTGGTACCAGCAGGTTTTACCATTCATGAGGAGAATGTGTCACCTGCCTCAGTGGTTTCTGGTGAAAGAGTGACACTTATCCTTATAGAGGCTTCCTTGGAAACAATGCATTGTTTTCTCTTGCTGCTCTCAGTATACACTCTATATATTTGGTTTCTGACATTCTCAATAGGATATGCCTTTTCATAGGTCTATTTGAACTCATTCTCTTTGGCTAGTTTGTCCTTCTTGAATATTCATGTCTTTCATAAGGATTGGAAAATTTTCAATCAGTAATTCCTCAAATATCCCTTATACCCCTTCTCCACTCTCTTATTCTTCTGGGACACCTTTAATAACATATTTGTGCATTTCAAATTGTCATTCAATTTGTTAAGATCCTGTTCAATCTTTTTCATTCTTCTTAATGTCTATTTTCCTATACTGACAAGTTCAAATATTCTATCCTCAATTTCACTTATTATTTCTTCTGCCACTTCAAATCTCCTGTTATATACCTCTAATGTATCTTTAATCTCGTCCATTGTGTCTTTCATTCCCATAAGCTCTGTTACTTTTTTGCAAGCTTTGAAATTGTTTTTTATGTTCACACAGTGTCATCTTAATATCTTTTATCTCTTTAGTCATATTTTCCTTCATCACATTAAATTAATTTAGGAGGTTTCTGTTAACATCATTGCTTAGTTACCTTAAATCCTGTGTCTTGCCTGAATTCTTAGTTTGTTGCTTTGTTTGGGACAAATGTTCCAGTTTCTTAATATTGTTTATTATCTTTTCTTGATACCTAGGGTCTGATAATGTTGGTGATTATCCTCTGCAGATCAATTTTCCTCTCTTGCCTAGTAGTTTTCTTTCACAGCTTTTCTTTTATTTTTGATTCACTTTTTTCTAAAACTTTTTTTTTGCTATGTTTAAGTTATCAACACAAGGACAGTGAGCCACTAATATGGCATAGACCAGATCTATTGAGGCTGGGAAAGAAACAAAAGAGGAAAGCTAGGCTACCTTCACTTTACTTGCTAGCCATCAGATAGCACTTCTAAGCAAACTCTGCTACAGAGATGAAACCTTCAGTATCCATGAACTAGCTCTTCTGAAACTGTGATTTGAGTTATGGTGGTTACATTCACTGAAGAGAAATCACATAGTTCTCAGCCACACCATCCCTCTTTCCAGGGCAGAATCTGCCTTTTCCCCTCTCCATTGATCATCCAGCCATAGATTTTACAGAGGCTGTTCAACTTAGAAGTGGGGATGAATGGCATTCCTAGCTACTGGAACATAAACCCACAGTTTTTCCTTTCTCCTCCCTGTCTCTTCATCCCCATGCCCTATTAAATGATGTGTGCAGCAGTATCCTGATCTTCAATTCTTGAAAGCAGCACTCTGATGACTACTCTGCCTTCTCCTCTATTTTGCTACCTGCAACCTGGTTGAGCTACTCTGATGCGTCTTGGGTCATTCTTTGTTAAATAATGAGTTACAGCCTGAAAAGAAAAGACAAGGGTGAGAGGCCTGGAGAAGAGTGTAGAAATGAAGACTATATGGGAGAGAACCTTGAAGTGTTAAAAGACAGACGATAGTAAGATATGACTGCAAGAAGCCAGGGGATGAAATGGACAAAGTAAGTAATGCCTTTCCAGCAGCAACACTGAATGTTAATGGTTTAAACTCACCAATTAAAAGACATAGACTGATAGAATGGGTAAATCATATGAGCCATCTATTTCTGGTCTAAAAGAGACCCACTTTAGACACAAGGACACAATCAGGATAAAAGTGAAAGGTTGGGGAAAGACATTCCATAAAATAGTAATCAAAAAAGAGCTGGAGGGAATCAGATGTGGCTCAAGTGATTGGGTTCCCATCTACCATATAGAAGTTCCAGGGTTTGACTCCTGGGGCCTCCTGGTGAAAAGAAAGCTGCCCCACATGGTGAGCTGGCCTGAGCAGAGAGCTGTTCCATGTGGTGTGCTGGCTCATGCAGAGTGCTAGCCCATGTAGGAGTGCTGGCCCACACGGAATGTGGCCCATGCAAGAGTACTGACCCACATGTAGTGTTGGCCCATGCAGAGTGCTGGTGCAGCAAGATAATGCAACAAAAAGAGACACAGAAAAGAGACAATGAGAGATGCAGTAAATCAGGGAGCTGAAGTGGCACAAGAGATTGAGCAGCCTATCTCCACCCAGGAAGGTCCCAGGATCGGCTCCCAGTGCCACCTAAAGAGAATACAAGCAGACACAGAAGAACACACAGAAAGCAGAGCAGACAGCAGGAACAAAACAATGGGGGAGGGGGGATAAATAAATAAATAAAGCTTAAAAAAGAGCTGGAGTAGTTATTCTAATATTGGGTAAAATAGATTTTAAATGCAAAACTATTATATAAGATGAAGATGGTCATTATGTATTAATAAAAGGGACAATTCACAAAAAAGAAATAGCATAGTAAATATTTCTGTATCTTGGAGGCTTGAAAATACATGAGACACACTTGGAAAAATGTATGAGAAACAGATCTCTATAAAGTAATAGTTGGAAACTTCAATATACCACTCTCAGTATTAGAAAAAACATATGGAAAGACGGTAAATGAGGAAACTAAGAGCTTGAATAATATGATAAATGAACTAAACCTGATAAAAATTTATAGAGAATTACATCCCAACACAGGAAGTAACACATTCTTCTCTAGTCTTTCTGGATATATATCCAGGATAGACTATATGCTGTGACATAAGTCAGATTGCAATAAATTTAAAAACATTTAATTATACAGAGCACTTTCTCTGATCATAACGAAATAAAATTGGGAATTAATAGGCAGAATATATGAAAACTCACAAATATATTTAAATTCAAAAATACACTATTAAAAAATCAGTGGGCTTTAAAAACATACTCCCAAGTAGATCTAAGATGGTGGAATAGGGAACTACAGGCTGCAATCCTCATCCAGAAACTGTGGGAAGGCTTGCAAGGAGATTAGTGAATACTGGCAGACTAAGATGGTTTTAAGTGGCCTGATAGGGAAACCTGTGTTTTTCTGTTTTTCTTTTTGTAGTTGTTGCTTTTGTTCTCTTCTTTTTCCTCTATTTTCTTCTTAGATTATTTCTTTTCTTTCTTTCATTTTTCCCTTTTCCATTGCATTATGTTACTCCATCTTCCCTTGTTAGGTACTCATTTTCTATCTTCTCTTCTCATTTTTCTGATCTTTATTCTATCTTTTCCCAATTTCCTTCTCTTTTTTAATGTACATTTGTTATTCTTGATCTTTTTTATATTTTATGATTTTTCACTCATTTATTTTTTATTCTCTTCTTCTTGGTTCTTTAAGATTCATTTTCCTTCTTTTGTGTGTGTGTGTGTTTTTTTTAATTCTTTTTCTCTTCTCCTTTTTTTCTCTTTCTAGGGTTTTAATATTTTAAGGGGGAACATGAACATCTACAAGGATATAAAATAAGAGGAACCAAGTGTCTGAAAGAAAAGTTAACACAAAAACAAAACCAAATGAAAGTCTAGAGTAGAAAGAGAACCTAATAATTTGAATAAGCACATAAAGAGAAACAGATGCCAAGATACCAAAAAAAATTACAAACCATAATAAACAGGAAAACATGGCCCAGTCTAATGAACAAACTAATATACAGGAGGAGATGGAGAACATGGAACAACTAATCAAAGATGTCCAAACATGATTGGATTCGGACTAGGACAGTGGCCACAAGGAATCTGGTAAGGGGTTCTCCCTTTTGTGTTGGCTCTGGAGCATTTGTGGCGGCTGTCGCAGGTGGGACGTCATGGTACTACAAACCCCAAATCAGGGATGGGATGCCCTCTCCTGATTTTGGAAACCCTTAGGTTTCGCTTTGGTATTTGGCTGTGTGAGTGGGGTGAGACTAGTCTCCAGCGTTTTGTTCGTTTGTCTGTCTATGTTCAGTGTTTCTTGGTGTTTTAACTGTTTCAACCCTAACAGGATGAGACAAGGAAAATCCACTCCATGGACTCCTCTTGAATGCATTCTTGCTAAATTTTCTGATTTCTTTAAAAGATCCTGTGACTATGGGAAGCCAGCAGATCCAGGCTTCCTACAAACCCTCTATGAACTTGAATGGCCAGCCTTCTGAATAGATTGGCCTTTGGAAGGCTCATTTGATTTATCTCTGTTGTTTGCTGTATGATCTGTTGTTTATGGGGTACCCCCACCCTGACCAGAGGGTTTATATATATGTTTGGTTGACATTGTGTATGATAAAGTAGAATATATCCAAAAATGCCAGATACCAAGGAAGGGGGATATGTATGCAAGGGTAGGCAGAAAAACCATGTTAGTAACTGCTCTGAAACCTCCAGGGGCATGGGATCCCCCAAAAGAAAAGAAAGATGAGAAACCAGAGAAACAGAAACCCCATTTATATCCTGTTCTGCTGGGGGAAACCGATGATATAGCTGAAAGCTTATTTAACCCCCCCCCCCCGCCTTACCCAAGAACTCCCTCGCAGCAATAGGCCCCAGGGCGCTCACCCCCAGGGGAAGTCCAGAGTCCACCCACATGAGAGGGGAAACTCCCTATTAGCCCCCTCCACCAGGGCCTGATTCTTCAGTGCCCCTGTTGCCGCTCAGAGAAGTTCCTTCTCAACCAGGGTTGCCTCCGGACCATACTCGAATGATTTATGTCCCATTTTCCACCTCTGATCTCTATAATTGGAAACACCAGAACCTTCCTTTTTCAGAGGACCCCCAGAGGCTGATTTCGCTTTTGGAAACTATTTTCCGCACTCATCAGCCTACATGGGATGATTGTCAACAAATTTTACAAACTTTGTTCACTTCTGAAAAGAGAGAGAGAATCCATCTGGAGGCTGCTAAAATTATCTTGGGGGACAATGAGGGGGACTCCCAGACTAGGAGGGATGAATTAAAAAAATCACTCCCTTCGAGTCCTCCTCGTTGGAACCCTAACACTGATGTAGGGATGACAGCCTTGCACCACTATCACCAGTCTCTACTCAGGGGTCTAAGGGCTGCAGCTAAAAAGCCTACTAATTTAACTAAAATTAGTGCAGGCATGCAGGGTAAGGATGAGTCCCCAGCTGCTTTCTTAGAGAGATTATTGGAGGCATATCGAATGTACACCCCCTTAGACCCAGAAAATGAAAATAACAGGTGAATGGTAAACATGGCGTTCGTCTCTCATTCGGCCCCAGATATTAAAAAAAACTTCAAAAGCAAGAAAGGTTTGAAGGAAAAGCTAGAAGTGAATTAGTAAAAATAGCTCAAAAAGTTTTCCAAAATAGAAAAGATCCTATTCAGGAGCAGAACAAGCAGCTCTCGTGAATCTCGCTGGCAGCATCAACCCGGAAACCCCATCCCTCCAAGGGACGGCCGGAGAGAGGAGACCTAAAGAAGAACCAATGTGCCTTTTGCAAGGGGATGGGGCACTGGAAAAAAAAATTGTCCTAAGTTGATAGGCAAAAGGGCTCAAAAACCTAAGGAACCGGCCTGCCTCTTAATAGAAACTGAAGATTAAGGGGGTCAGGGTTCCTTCGAGCTTGGCCCCCAGGAACCCATGATAAAGTTAACAGTCAAAGGGAAGCCAACTAAATTCCTAATAGACACGGGGGCCACCTTTTCAGTTCTCCAAGAGACAACCGGGGAACTTTCATCCCAGAAAACTTCTATCATAAGGGCAACAAAAAAACCTAAATCTTACCCCTGGACTCAAGCCCGAATTACTAACTTAGGAAAGGGTACTATTACCCATTCCTTCTTAGTAATGCCAAAATGCCCATACCCCCTCTTAGGCCGAGACTTGCTGCAAAAATTAAAGGCAACCATCTCCTTTAAAGATGGGGAAACAATTTTGCAATTGGGAGATCAGCACCCTCAATCAATTATATTAACTGTCCCTATCTCCGAAAAATATATTCTATTTAAACAAGAGCCCAAGGGGGCTATAAGAAAAAGCTATATCCAGAAACTACTTACTAAAATCCCCGGGGTCTGGGCAGAAAGCAACTCACCAGGATTGGCTTTGCATCAACCTCCTATCATTGCGCAACTTATAAGTACTGCTCTCCCCATCCAAGTCAAGCAATACCCTATACCTTAAAGGCAAGGGAAGGCATAGTGAAACATATCAATCAAGAGATTAAGAGAAGTGGGGATACTAACTCCCTGCCAATCACCCTTGAATACCCCACTTTTACCAATAAAAAGCCATGGACCAAAAATTATACACCAGTACAAGACCTAAAAGAAGTCAATAAGAAGGTTGAAACCATTCACCCCACTGTACCTAACCCCTATACTCTTCTAAGCCCTCTGCCTCTGGGACGAACTTTTGATTCTATACTGAACCTAAAAGATGCCTTCTTCACCTTACCATTGGCACCTCAGAGCCAACCCATCTTTGCCTTTGAGTGGACGGACCCCAAAGGGGGATTTTCAGGCCAGCTAACCTGGACTAAACTCCCACAAGGATTCAAGAATTCTCCAACCATCTTTGATGAAGCCCTGAGCCAAAACCTCCTGGGATTCAGGGAATCCCACCCTCAAGTAACTCTTTTGCAATATATAAATGACCTTTTTCTTACAGCAGCATCAGAAGAGGATTGCCTAATCGCCACCAAGGAACTGCTCTCTGAACTAGCATGCCTCAGCTACTTGGTGTCCATGAAAAAGGCTCAGATCTGCGTGTGAAAAGCCACATATTTGGGCTACCATCTGAAAGAAGGTAAGAGGACCCTATCTCTGGGACGGATAGAAGCTATCTTAAATATCCTAACTCCAACCACCAAGCACCAGGTATGGGAATTTCTAGGGGCAGTAGGCTACTGCAGGCTTTGGATACTGGGGTTTGCTGAAATTGCAAAACCCTTATACGCCTACACAGGAAAAAAAAAACAAATTTCATTGGACTCGGGATGAAGAACAGGCCTTTATAGCCCTCAAACAAGCCTTAGCCTCAACCCCTGCCTTAGCCCTACCCGACATCACGAAACCTTTTCAGCTGTTTGTAGCTAAAAAAGAGGAATTGCCAAAGGGGTCCTCACTCAAACCTTAGGGCCTTGAAAATGCCCAATGGCCTATCTCTCCAAGCAACTAAACCCTGTAGCTCAAGATGGCCATCATGCATGAAAGCAATAGCTGCGACAGCCCTTCTTGTCAAGAGGGCACAAAAATTAACCTTAGGCCAAAACTTGCAGAATATCGGGGGCCACACCACTGAGGCCCTCCTTAGATCCCCACCTGACCGTTGAATTTCGAATGCACGTCTTACTCAATATCAGGTGCTGCTACTAAATCCTCCTCAAGTCACTTTCTCTAAGTCCATGGCTCTCAACCCAGCTACTCTGTTGCCAGATTCTAAATATAGAAAAATTGTCCATGATTGCCTGAACATTTTAAAAACTATTACTAGATCTAAACCTGACCTCCGGGACACTCCCTTAAAAAACCCAAACTACGAGCTTTATACTGATAAAAAACAGATATCTAAAAGATAAACTGAGATATGCAGGTGCAGTGGTGACCACGAAAAATCAAGTACTCTGGTCACAGGCCTTGCCCCAAGAAACCTCCACCCAGAAAACAAAACTAATTGCTCTGACCCAGACGCTTCACTGGGCAAAAGGCAAAAAATGTCAATATCTATACTAACAGCTGTTATGCATTTGCAACTGCCTTGGTACATGAAACCCTCTACCAAAAAAAAGAACTTTTGACATCGGCTAAAAAAGAAATTAAAAATAAACAAAAAATTTTAGCTCTTTTAGCAACTATGTAGAAACCTAAAAAGGTAGCCATTATCCATTGCAAAGGGCATAAAACCCAAGCAAGTCGCACCAAGAAAGGGAATGATCTTGCAAACCTAACTGCAAAGCGGGTAGCATCAGGAGAAGTGAAACCACTCAAAATTTTGCCACTCTTCCCCAACAAGCCCTACCTACTTCTCCTAACTATAACTAAAAAAAACCAAAAATTAGGACAAAAACAAAATTGCACCACTAAGGTTAAATTTTGGCAACAATTGCCCGACGGGCGCCTGCTGCTGCCAAAAAAAAACATTAGGCATTGCCCTAGTTCGGGACCTCCATTATAACACTCACCTTAGTACCTCAAAATTAATTGCTCTAATTAATAAACATTTCTATGTTCCAGATTTGAAGACCATCGCCAACTTTAAAGTAACCCGTTGCTCAGCATGCGCTCAGGTCAACCCAGGGCCCCCAATCTCTCGCAGTGTAGGGGTCCAAATCAGAGGCCATGAACCAGGGGAACATTGGGTATTAAATTTTACTAAAATTTAAAAAAACAAATATAGCTATAAATATCTCCTGGTCTTTATATTTACTTACTCCGGATGGACTGAAGCTTTTGCCACCAAACATGAAACTGCCAATATAGTCGCCAAGCACCTCCTGACAAGAATCCTCCCATGATTTGGCTTACCCTTGGAGTTGGAGTCCAACAATGGCCTGGCTTTCATAGCCAAGATATCCAAAAGTCTAGCTAAGGCACTTAAACTAAAAATTACATTGCATTTACAGGCCTCAAAGCTCAAGACAGGTAGAGAGGATGAATAAAACTTTAAAAGAAACTTTAACTAAATTAAAATTAAAGACTGGAGAGAGTTGGGTAAGTCTTCTCCCTTTCACCTTACTAAAAACCAAATGCACCCCTTATTTAAAACATTTAACCCCTTTTAAAATAAACTATAAAAAACCACCTCCCATAATCCCCAACTCCTAGCGCCATCGCACCCATTAAACTCCTTTAGTAATTCTTTGTTAACTATGCTAAACTCTGTTTTCTCCCTTCTAAATAAAACTCAGCCAGCCATCACCACTGAGTGTTGGCTCTGCGTCAATCCAGCACCACCATACTACGTGGGGATTGGTGCAAACCTAATATGGCCCCCCAAAACGTCTCCTACACTGATGCCAACAACTTTGGAACTAGTATCCTGTCTGATTGTTCTCATCAGAGAAAACTCACCCTCAGCAATCTCCAAGAACAAGAGATCTGTTTCACCAGCATCAGCTACTCCATGGACAACTCACCTTATAAGGACAATTGCCTAAACACTGTCCCTCTCACTGCTTCAGGATCAACTTAAACTTTAATCACCCCCAACGGTACCTGGTTTGCCTGCTCATCTGGTATCACTTTCTGTATTGCCCCTAGTAATGCTTCTAACCTGTATATTAGTGTTTATATAATTCCCCAAGTTTACCTATATGCTTAACCCTCAGGTACTGCCCACTTCCTAGCTCAAGATCAACATTTTAAACTGCAAGAAAACCTCCAATTCTAATCCCTATCTTAGCCACCTTAAGAATTGCAAGTTCAGCAGCCATAGGAGCTGCGGACATAATTACCTCTAATATTGATATTATAAAACTTTCAACTACTTTCTCTGCTGATATCGTTCTCCTTCAAGCCCAAGTACAATATCTTAAAAAACAAGTTAACTCCTTAGCAAAAATAGCTATACAAAACAAAAAAGAACTAAATTTACTGTTTCTGAAACAGGGTGGCTTATGTGCCGCCCTCAAAAAAGCCTGCTATTTTTATATAAACTATTCAAAAATTATTAAACAATCAATACAAAAACTGCAAAAGAGACTCAGAGAGAGAGAAATCTAGAAAAACAATCCTCTGAATCTTAGTTTCAAAACCTTTTCAATTGGTCTTCATGGCTAACTACTTTAATTTCAGCCCTAGTAGGCCCTCTCATACTGTTACTTTTGGGTCTCACTTGCAAACCTATCATTATCAATAGGCTTATAGATTTTGTCAAGGACAGAGTCCAATCAGCCAACCTAATGATATTAGCCCAACCCTACCAAAACCTGCCAATGACTGGAGACCACTAGGATGAGTCAATAATTTGACCCACTAAGAAGAGAAGTGGGGAATGTTAAACCCTAAATTAGCCTATTCATAGGCCTTTATGACAACCAAAACCAGAGTAACATAAAAAAAAAAATTCCACTGTCCCTAAGTGTTCTATCTGAAAAGCACACAACCTCCCCTCCCTTGAACAATCCTGCAAGGACATCTCACCCCTGCAGCGATGCCCCAGGCTATCAGGGCGTTCTGTGCAAATGCTAGCTAACTGCCAAAGTCTGCTTCTATACATCCTACTTGCTTGCAAACTTCGTCAACAACCCCCTATAAAAGGGAGCCATTTTAGGACTTGGGGGCTGCAGTTCTCTCCTACATGAGAGGTGCTGCAAACACCCGTGGGCTTAGCTCAATAAACTTCATAAAAGTGGTTAAAGTCTAAATATAGTCAATCTCCTAAGTTATAACAAGAGAGGGAAAAATTAAACAGAGTCTCAGGGAATTGAATGACAATGCAAATATAAGAACAATAAATGTAAAAAGATTGAAATTATACAAAAAGACTTTCTCTGATCATAAGAAAACGAAGCTGGAAATGAATAATGAATGGAAAAAGGGAAAATTCATAAATATATGGAGATTTAACAACATATTCTTAGCTAATCAATGGGTCAAAGAAAAAATGGCAAGACAATTCAGAAAATATCTGAGACAATGAATATGAGAACACAATGCATGAAAATATATAGGACACTGCAAGGGCAGTGCTAAGAGGAAATTTATAGGCCTCTATCCTTACATTAAAATTGAGGATCTAAGTGCACACCTTAAGAAATAGAAAAAGAACAGCAATCTAATCCCAAACAAAGTTGAAGGGAAGAAATAGTATAGATCAGAGCATAAATAAATAAAATCAAGTATAAAAAACAATACAGAGAATCAACAAAATGGAAAGTTGGTTCTTGGTGAAGATCAATAAAATCAACAACCCCTTACTTAGACTGAAAAAGAAAAAAAGAGAAAAGTTGCAAATAAATAAGATCAGAAAATAGAAGTGGGCATTACCAGTGGTCCCACAGAAATAAGACAGCTGATAAGAGGATACTATGAATAACTGTATGACAAAAAAATTAGACAATATAGAGGAGATAAACAAATTCCTGGAAACACACAAACCACCTACACTGACCCTAAGAGAAATAGAAGACCTCAACAAACCAATCACAAGGGAAGAGATTGAAATAGTCATCAAAAACTTCCCCAAAAAGAAAAGCCCAGAAATAACTGGCTTCACAGGTGAATTTTACCAATCATTCAAAGATGATCTAATATTAATCTTGCCCAAGTTCTTCCAAAAAAAAAAAATAAATAATAGCAAAGAACACTACCAAATCCATTCTATGAAGTCAACATCACCCTAATGCCAAAACCAGATAATAATTCTACAAAAAAAGAAATTATAGACCAATATATCTAATGAATATAGATACAAAAATCCTCAACAAAATACTTGCAAACAGAACCCAAAAACACATTAAAAGAATTATATAACCTGATCAAGTGGGTTTAAACCCAGGTATAAAACTGTGGTCCAATAATAAAAACAATGAGTGTAGTTAATCATATTGAAAAATTGAAGAAGAAAAATCATTTGGCCCTTTCAATTGATGCAGAGAAGGCATTTGACAAAATAAAGCACCCTTTCTTGATAAAACCACGCCAAATAATAGAAAAAGAAGGAAGTTTTCTCCATATGCTAGTCAGCATATATGAAATAGCTACAGCTAGTATTTTACTCAGTGGAAAGACTGCAAGTTTTCCCACTGAGATCAGGTACAAGTCAAGGATGTCTATAGTCACCATTGTTACTGAATATTGTACTAGAGGTTCTAGTTAGAGCAATTAAGCTAGATAAAGAAATAAAGTAAAATAAAAGGAAATGAAAAATTAAAACTTTCACTTTTTGTTAGTGATTTGTTAATGATCATATATCTAGAATCTCCTGAAAAATCCATAATAAAACTACCAGAACTAACAGACAAATTCAGTCAAGTGGCAGGAGACAAGATTAACATGCAAAAATCAATAACGTTTCTATACACTACTGATGTGCAATCTGGAAATCAAGTCAGAAAAAAATTCAATTTATTATAGTAACTAAAAAATAAAATATTTAAGCATAAACTTGACTGAGGACATAAAGTACCTATACTCAGAAAACTACAAAACATTGCTAAAAGAAACTGAAGATTTAAATAAACGGAAGAACATTTTGTGTTCATGGATTGGAAAACTAAATATCACTAATGTCAATTCTACCCAAACTGATTTAGAGTCAATGAAATTCCAATAAAAATCCCCACAGCCTTTTATGCAAAAATGTAAAAAAAAATATATTTATTTGGAAGGTTAACAAGCCCTAAATAGCCATAAATTTCTTTAAAAATAATAAAGTTGGAAGATTCTCACTTCCGATCTTTAAAGTATATTACTTAGCTAAAGTGGTAAATATAGCATGGTACTGACATAAAGAAAGACACATTGACCAATGGAACAAATTGAGAACTCAGAAAGAGTCCCTACCATATACAATCAAGTGATATTTGACAAAGTGTTCAAGGCTTCCCATTTGGGCTAGAACAGTCTTTTCAACATATGGTGCAGAAAGAAATGGATATCCATATCCAAAAGAAAGAAAGAAGACCCTTATCTCACACCTTATATGAAAATTAACTCAAAATTGATCGATGACCTAAATATAAAAGTGACAACCATAAAACTCCTAGAAGAAAATGTAAGAAAACCTCTTCAAGGTCTTGTGGTAGGTGGTAGTTTCTTAAACACAATGCACAAACAAAAAAAGAAAAAATAGATAAATAGGCCCTCCTCAAAATTAAACACTTTTACATCTCAAAGAACTTTGCAAAAATGGTGAAGAGGCAGCCAACTCAATGAGAGAAAATATTTGGCAATCACATATCCCATAAGGGTTTAATATCTTTGATATACAAAGATATCATAAAACTCAATAATAAAAAGACAAACTTCCCATTTAAAAAAATGGGCAAAAGATTGAAAAGACAATTGTCCAAAGTAGAAATACAAATGGCAAAGAAACACATGAATAAATATTCAAAATCACTAGCAATTAGGGAGAGGCAAATCAAAACTACAATGAAATATCATTTCACACCTATTCGACTGCTGCTATTAAAAATTTGGAAATCCTTAAATTTTGGGAATTTAGAATGGTATAGCCACTTTGGAGTACTGTTTGGCAATTCCTAAGGAAGTTGAATATAGATTTGCCATGTAACTGAGCAATACCATTACCAGGTATATATCCAGAAGTACTGGGAGTAGAGACACAGACATCTGTTCACCGATTTTCATAACAGCCTTATTTACAATTGATAAAATTTTGAAAGAAACCATATGTCTATCAACTGATGAATGGATAAAATGTATACACATTGTGGCATATACACATGATGGAATATTATGCAGCAGTAAGAAGAAATGAAGTCATGAAGCATATAACAACATGGGTTGATGAAGCAAACCAGACACAAAAGGACAAATAATGTATGACTGCTCTCTTATGAACTAAATATATTGCATAAACTCATGGAGTAAATAATTTGAATATAGGTCACCAGAAAATAGATTGTGGATAGAGAATGGAAAGCTGAGTGTTAATCTGTGTAGAAGTGGTAAAAAGTTTTTCTTATGTCTTTGGAAATAAATAGAAAGGATTAAAGCATGTCATGGTGTTTTAACTAGCAGTGCTATTGTATGGGTATGTCAGTGGTAGAAAGGGAAAGTCTAAAGTCATGTATATTACTAGAAAGAAAGCTAAAAATGTAACATGATACTGTATATCATAGTAAAACCTCATGTAAAACATGAATATGGGTGATATTGCATATAGACTGTTTTTAAAAAATATAAATATACTAGATGAAAGGAAAAAATAGCAGCTATGTACAGCAGGGAAAGCATACAGAGATTGAGAGGTGATGCATTTTGTTTGTTTGTTTTTTGTTTATTATTATTATTGGAATAATTAAAGTGCTCTAAAAATGATTGAAGTGATGAATGCACAAATATGTGATTACAATAAATAACACTGAACACTTTGGATGGATTTATGCTTGATTAATATGTATCAATAAAATTGATTTGTTCGGAATAAAAGGATTCAATGAAGTTTCCCCAATGAGGATGATGGCTCCTTTAGCTTTTAGATAGCCTGTTCAAGTTAACAATGTATCATTTTATTCTAGATTTCAAATATTATTAAAAATAAAATGTAAATGTTAAATTACAAACTATGCTGGAAACACATAAAAGTAGATTTGAACAGACACAAGAAGGAAATAGTGGTGTAGATATATCTGAAAAAACACAGATAGTAAAAGAGATAGCTAAAAAGGTAGAATAAATTCAGCAGAGACTCAAGTAATTAAATGACAACACAATATACACAAACATATGCATTATAGGCATTCCAGAATAAGAAGAGTAGGGAAAGGGGGAAGAAGGAATATTGGAGGGACTAATGGTAGAAAATCTCTCAATTATTTTGAGGGACATGAATGTATATGTCCAGGAAGTGAAACATACTCCAAACACTACAAATCCTAACATGGCCTACCATTAGATATATACTTATCACATTGTCAAGTGTGTAGGATAAAGAGAGAATTCTGATATAGCAAGAGAAGAGATCCATCACATACAGGGGAAGCTCAATATGCTTAAGCACTGATTTCTCATTGGAAATCATGGAGAAGAGAAGGTAGTGGTATGATATAGTTAAGGTGCTAAAAGAGAAAAAAAAATGTCAGCCAAGAATTCTGTATCCAGCTAAGCTGGCATTCAATAATGAGGGAGAGTTCAAAATATTCAAAGATTAACAGAAATTAAGGGAGATTGTCAAGAAGAAACCTATCATTCAAGACATACTAAATGGAGTTCTGCAGGTTGCAAGGAAAAAACAGGAGAGAGAGAGAGAGTTGGAGGAGAGTGCAGAAAGGAAAATTGTGAATAAGAATAAATTGTGAATATATAAAAAGAGAAATAAAAATAAAATATGATGTTTCAACTTTAAGAAAACATGGCTAATGTAATTACAGCCTTAACCATAACAACATTGAGTGTTAATGGATTAAACTCTCCAATCAATAGACACAGATTGGCAGAATGGATAGGAAAATTTGATTCATCTATCTGCACTCAAAAGAAACTCACCTTAGAACCAGGGATGCAAGTAGGTTGCAAGTGAATGGTTGGAAAATGATTTTATATACAATCAATAATCAAAAAATGTGGAAGTGACTATGCTAATATTAGACAAAATAAAATTTAAATGTAAAAGTATTTTAAGAGACAAGGAAGGACACTATATATTAATAAGAGGGGTAATCTGTCAGGAAGAAAGAACTATCATAAACAATTTGCAACTATCCAGGGTGCCCCAAAATACCTGAGGCAAACATTGGGAAAAATAATTGGAAAAATAGATGTCTGTACAATTATAGTGGGGAATTTTAATATACCATTATCACTATTTGACAGACCAGAAGGTCAATAAAGAAAGATCTTGAATAATGCATTAGAGATTCTAGACCAAATATACATATACAGAACATTAAACCCAAATCTAGAGGGATATACATTTTTCTCAAGCATACATGGGACATTATCCATGATATACTATATGATAGGTCACAAAACAAATAACAAATTTAGAAAGATTGAAAGTCTGCAATTTAATTTTTCTGACCACATCAGAATGAAGCTGGAAATTAATAAGGGGCAGAGAACCAGAACAGGCAGAAATATATAGAAGTTAAACAACACACAATCACTAGGTCAAATGAAAAATTGCAAAATAAATCAGTAACTACCTTGAAATGAAGGAAAGTAAAATCACAACATATCAAAAGCTACGGGTTGCAGCAAAAGCAGTGCTGAGGGAAATTTATAGAATTAAATGCCTATATAAAAAGATGAAAGTGATAAAATGAAAAA
This sequence comes from Tolypeutes matacus, assembly GCA_026826555.1. Lineage (NCBI taxonomy): Eukaryota > Metazoa > Chordata > Mammalia > Cingulata > Chlamyphoridae > Tolypeutes > Tolypeutes matacus. The sequence continues at coordinate 422,910 of JAKSZT010016069.1, read as the reverse complement.
TTAGCTGTACACCTCAAGGATATAGGAAAAGGACAACAAACTAATCCAAAGCAAGCATAAAGAAGGGCATAAAGAAACCGAAAATAAAAAAAAATAAAAAAACACGAGCAAAATTAACAAAATCAAAAACTGATTCTTTGAGACAATTAATAATATTGACAAACACTTAGACAAAGAAAGAGAACATGGAAATACATTTTTAAAAAACGAGGGAGAGTATATCACCATTGATCACTCAGAAATAAAGAATATCGTAATGGGACTCCTTGAAAAACTTCTGGCCAACAAGATGGATAACTTCAATGAAATGGACAAATTTTTAAACACACAAGCAGTGTACATTGATAACAGTAGAAATTGATGAACTCAATATGCCAATCACAAATAGCAAGATTGAAATTGTTATAAAAAGCATCCCAACTAAGGAAAGCTCAGGATCAAATGGTTTCACAGGTGAATTCTTCCAATCATTCTGGAAAGAACTAACACCAATCCTGCTTAAACAATTCCAAAATGTAGAATTGGAGGGAATATTGCCTAACTCATTCCATGATGTCCCAGCTGAGTTGCCATGGTGGCCTTCTCAAATATCAGATTGCCATAGAAGTGCAAGTTTATTTCTGAAATCTCAATTCTGTTCCATTGGTCAATATGCTTATCCTTTCCTAAGACTATGTGCTTTTAGCCACCTTACATTCATATTATGCTTCAAACTTAGGTAATGTGAGTCCTCCAATTTCATTCTTCTTTTTTCAGATGTTTTATAGCTATTCAGGGCCCCTTACCCATCCTTCTAAATGAATCTGTAAATTGGCGTTTCCATTTCTGCAAAAAATGGCTTTTGGAATTTTTATTGTGTTTAAGTTAATCTATAATATATTTGGGTAGAATTTATGTCCTAATGATATAACCCATGAACATTGTCTACCCTTCCATTTATTTAGATATTCCTTGATTTCTTTTAGCAATCTTGTGTAGTTTTCTGCATACAAGCCCTTTACTTCCTTAATTATATTTATTTATAGATATTTGATTCTTTTAGTTGCTATACTAAATGGAATTTTTTTCTTGATCTTCTCAACATATAGCTCTTACTTAGTGTATAGAAACACTTCTGATTTGTACACATTGATTTTATAACCTGCAACTTTGCTCAACTCATTTATTAGCTCTATTAGCTTTATTATAGGTTTTTCAGAATTTTCTTTATATATTTATAGGATCATGCCATCTACAAATAGTGAAACTTTTACTTTTCCCTTTCCAATTTGTCTGTCTTTTATTTCCTTTGCTCACCTAACTGCTCTACCAAGAACTCTTAGAACAATGATGATTAAGGGTGGTGGCATTTTGCATCCTTGTTTACAATTTCTTCTATATGCTCACATAGTGTCTTCTTCATATCCTTTTTCTCTTCATTTATTTTCTTGAATTAATTTACAAGATTTGTGTGGACATCTTGATTAGTTTTTCAAATTCTACATCTCTTTTGGCTTTTAATTTGTTCCATTGACTGAGCCATACCTTCCTCTTTTTTAGTAGGACTTCTTATTTTTTCATGATGTCTTGGCACCTTTCTATATTGATTAGTTTACCTGAAAACCTGTTTTACAGTTTCTTGCTCTTACCTAGGATTTTAATTTGTTTGGCTTTGTTTTAAGGTTCTTTTTGAAACTTAGTTCTACTGTTTCAAGTCTTTAGAATTGCCTATGTTTAAATGAAAAAAAAATTAAATGAAAAAGGGAAATAAAAATGAATAGAACAAAAGAGGAAAAGGTAGCAAGGAAAAAGAAGAGGAGGAGAGAAAGTGAGAAAAGTAAAAGAAAGGAAAAAAATGGGCCTCTTGCTCAGGCCACTGGTTTCTGCCTAACTTCTCCCTCACCAGCTGCCCATGCCTGCCTATCACCCCACAGTCCCACTACTCCCCAATGACCCAGAATAGGAAAGTAATAAAAAACAGATCTCCCTCTCATGCCTCAAGCACCCATCTAGATTCCTCCAAGTTGGCCCACTGTGCTGATCACCCTATGGCCCCACTGCTCCCCAGGTGTCCAGCTGGGCATCTCTCACCATCCACTCACTCTGATCACCCAGAAGGCCCATAGTTTCCTCTTTGCCTGGCAAGTCTAGTGTCTTCACACCACTTTTGGAGGAAAAGTGCAGCCTGCTTTTCCATACTCCATGACCTTTGATCTCTGGTCATGGTATTTTTGATACAGTTGAATTCCTGCCTCCACAGACCCATGTATTTCCTGTTCTTTCAGTCATCCATCATTGACACCCTTTTCATTTTCACTACTCTCCCAAAGCTCCTAGTCAACATGATGTTTGAAGAAAAGATCATTTATTTTGTGGTCTGTGGCATCCAGATATTTCTCTACTTGACCGTGATTGGTTTAGGGTTATTCTGAACCTCATAGCCTATGACTGCTCTATGTTTCTCTGTAACCCTGTTAGTTACCCATTCCTGATAACCTACTGGCTTCTGTTGCCTTGATTGGTGTCACCTTTGATGGTTTTCTGTTCACCTATACCATGATGACTGTCCTTTACTGTGGTTCCCACAACATCAACAATGTATTCTGTGAAATTCTTTCAGTCCTCAGACTGGTTTGTGCTGATATATCCTTACATTAAACAATGATGTATATTTACTCTGTACTCATGTTGCTCATCTCAATCTTTTATCATCTCATCTACCTACTCTCTCATCTTGTGAACTACTGACCACTTTTACCACCTGTTCATCTCATTTGCTTCCTAAAATTTTGTTCTGTCCCATTCATTGCACACCCCTAAGCAGAAGAAGTTACTGTCAGTGTCTTATACCTTTTTCACAATCATGCTTAATCCTCTGATTTACAGCCTCAGAACCAAGGAGGCCATGTGATACTTAAAAGATATTTTCATTTTGCTCATCTCAGAAAGTAGCAACAAGTGATGCTTAGATATTCAACAATGTGAGATGTATTCCATTATGAATACATTTCTTAAGAGACACTTTTGTACATCCTGTTTCATAATAAAATATTTATTTGCTCACCTATCAGAGAGTACTAAATGTTGGAAATTAAGAAGAGTCATGACTATTTCTCCTAGGGCTAAAAAAGGTATTTCATGAATTATGCAGATATTTATGGACTATCAAAAATATTTATTATTGAGTAAATTAAAATATTTGTTTGGTCTTAGTTCCTGCTTCTTGAGAGGGGGCAAGAGATACAAATATTATATTTCAGAACAACTACATTTACTCAAAATAAAATCTGCAAAAAAAAATCTCCAAAGCTACCATAGATATGGTGTTAAATTTTTGATTATTTGTTTAGTAATAAAGTATAAAATTACCAAATCACAAGTAGCAAAGTACAGAAATCACACATTTCTTTATCATACATTTTATTAAGGCATTTCACCAGACTATATGATCTATGATCTTTTTTTTCATTTTCTGTGTTGAGTACTGTCAAATACTAAGCTAAAATATGGTGGATGAATTGAAGTAAGACAATTATGAAAGCATGCAGGACTGAGGGATTGCATATCTATTCAAACATAAGAAAATATTTAATATTTAATATGAGAGAGAACCACCATGCAACCTTTCATGCTACTGTAACACCAGTATACTAGCTGGATGAAGCTAGAACTTGTGACATAGAGTTTCACGTTTCCCTATTCTGTGTAATCCCACAACTATACTTGAAAACACCTGGTTTTTCTTTGGAGCAAGATGAGAGTTATCAGTAGGGGTGTGATATGAAGAGTTTTACATTATAAAGAATACTATTATGGTTATAATATGGAGAAATAGACTCAGCAGCAAGTAACAGCAAAGGAAAATATTTGTCTTCAAAACTTAAAAATGAATAAGCTTTGGAAAAAGTGGATTGATAGAGGTAGATTCTGGGTATATTTTGGAGAAATAGGCAGAAAGATTTGTTAGGATTGGATGTATGTTGACAAGTAAGAAGAAATTAAGGATAACATAATGGTTTGGGACTAGGTGGCTGGAAAATAGAATGTCTATTTACTGGGATTTGGAAGATTGCTAGAATTACATGTTAGATGGGAAGAATGAATAATTCAGTTAATGACTAGATAAATTTACATGCTTATTAGATATATAAGAGATATCAAATTGGAGTTCAGATTAGAATTCTGGATTGAAGGTATAATATGATAGTCTTCAGAACAGAAGAGTATTTAAAGACAGGATTAGTTGATAACATGAAGATAAGATAAAAAATTTAGACTGAACCCTGAAGTACTTAGTGTCAGTGAGGAAGCAAATAAGATTAGAAATGTAATCTGACAAGTTAAGAAAAGTTAGCACATGAAGCACAAATGCAAAAACTTTTTAAAAAGGGAGCATACTTAATTATGGCAAGTGCAGTTTATTATGTGTGCACCCCAGAAAAACAAGGTCTTAAATTTAATGCATTCCTGTGGGGTGAAAACATATTGAAAGTAGTATCTTTTGATGAGGTTACTTCAGTTAAACTTTGCCTCATCAATCAGGATGAGTCTTTATCCTATTACTGGAGTCCTTTGTAAGAAAATGAAACTCAAACACATAGAGAAAGCAAGAGGAAGCAGGAAGCTATATTAATAGAATAGAAAGAGAAAGGAAAGACTAATAGATGTTACTATGTACCTTGTCATATGAGAGAGTAGCCAGGGATTGCCAGCAGTCAGGCCCAGAACACCACGGTCTCTGGGGAAACAGCATTGCCTTGATGATGACTTGATTTGGGCTTTCTTTTAGCCTTAAAAGCAGAGCTATATAAAGCCCTATTGATTCAGCCAACCCTTTTCATGATGTTTGCTTAAGAAATCTAGGAAATGAAAACATTATCAATGGGCTTTTTTATTCCAAGATGCTATAGATACTAAATATGTTCAAGGAAGCAATTCAATAAAAAAAGAAAACTGTTGCTGGATGAGAAATGAAGAAGATTTCAGAGGGATAAGCCTTATGGGTGTCTTGTAGAGGCTGATCTTCTTTAGAAGCACGGACATCGACAATAGCAAAATGAAACAGAAGCTTAAGCAGAGCATATAAAACACAAGTTCATTCTACTCTGACAGCTTCTATTTTCCTCAGTGTAAGTATAAGCAAGGAGAACATCTGTGATTGTTGAGGAGGTTAGGGCTATTTAAAGTATGAGAAGAGAGTAGAGGCATGAATTTTGAGAATTTTTGAGAGCTAGAAAGTTAAAGAACTAGGCATATATTATAGAATTTTAGTGTAGACTCAGAAACTCCCTGGGACAAAATTTATGAAATAAATTAGGCACATTTGCCAGATAATCCATGAAACACATTGACACAATTTGTTTCTTTTCTGACAGCTTCTCTTTTCTCAGTGCAAGTATGAGCAAGGAGTACATCTGTGATTGAAGGGGAGAAAAGTGTTGTTTAAAGTTTCTGATTCTATCTAGATTTTTGTTAGGTATTGCTATGGGAAAGCCTTAATCTTATCCTTCTGCCACCTTGTGGCTAATCACTATGCTCTATCTTCATTGATGTATTCCTAAAACAGTATGTATTAGTAGCAGAATAAAACAACAAACATGATAAAAAATAAATAAATCCTTTGAAAGTATCATGGCAATTTCAGTTTTCTTTTTGCCATTAAGTACTTTCAGCACTGAACAGATATTTAGTTCTCATCTCATCACCATCAGAGCCAGTATTGTGCTGTATTTAACAGCATGGATGAGTGGGGATTCAACACTTGCTCCCTTGGTTACTGCCATGGGCAAGTTACTTAACGTCTTTGTGCCTTAATATTTTCCTTCATGTAGGCATTCCATGTGATCATATAAGTATAACTCTTTCCTGGTTGACTAATTTTCTGATAATTATTATACTCAGCACCACTGTCATTTTTATCAGGTCCATCACCCAGGTTCATCTCAATTAAGTACTCACTGTTGAGAATTAGAACACATAAAATGAGCTCTATGAGAAAGGGTTAGTTTACTATACTCAGTTTGTCTGGGTTCCTGTAAAATTTGGTATATCATCATATATACATTATTATATAGGGAGGAAGATTAGTGGAACACTTATGTCCTTAGAAGGCTTTGGGTGAGAACCCTTGTGTGTTAACTATCATAGTCCTATAACTGTTGTATATTGAAAAATATTATCTAATGATTACTGTGCTTTACACGATATAATTAATTTTTACTTTACAACCACTAAGAAGCAATCAGAAAAATACAATGAAACATACACAATCCCAATACTCATAATGATTATGTTTGTTGCTAACAGATATTTAAAGCCTAATTATTTTCTTTTTTTGCAGATAAATTTTTGTAATTATCAAATAACAGAAGAATATTGCCTTAAATATCTTTCTTAGTCATTGTCCACTGTTTTATTTTTTATACTAAATGAGGAAAGTTAACCAAAATGCCATTATACAGGAGAAAAATTCCTTTTTTGGTCACATTTATTTGCAGCTATTTTCTGTATGATTTTCCTTGGATGTTTAATATGCTCTTTTTCCCTGTTTACTGTACTAGGAAGTATATTTAACATGTCATTAAATATAATTTATAATTGTTTAAATAAATGCATATTATTTCATGCATGATAAAATCTATTTTATTAAAATATCACAAGTTTTTTTTTCACTTATAATATGAATATTTTTAATTGTATAGTAATTTTCTGTGAATTAATAAGTTTTATTTAAGCACAATAGTTCATAAGCAAACATGTCCATCTCCAAGGTGGTGGCCCAAGATGGAGACAATGTCCTCACCTTCTTGGATTCCAAGATCCTGAATTTGTGGAGATGGGCTGTTTTCAAGCTTCACTGGCTAAGGCACAACTGACATCTGTTTTCCCACCACTGATATGCAAAGACCAGATCAAAGTGACTATACAGTTTCCTTGTGGCCAAGGACTAGTTTAAAGGGATTTAGGAAGCTGATTGACCCTTACAATGTAAGAACAGAGAAAACAGCAGGGTTGCAGAAGGGACAATCATATTAAGAATGAGTTTAATCTCTTTTTGTATTATAGAAAATGATATAATACATAGAAGTACCAAACCAAATATCTATGGGGTTTAAATGATCATCACAAAAAAAAAAAAAAAAATATGCTTGAAGCTCATGTGTAACAGCCACCCACAGTAAGAAGTAAAACATTGCCAGCACTCATCCACCCTCTTGTGGTCTACCACAATGATAATCCTTACTCTGAATGTTGTAACTTTTATATTGAACTCCACATATATATACAAGAAAGTTATAAAATTATTGCAGGCTTTCCATGTATCCCTCCTCAACTTCCCCTGATATTAGATTTTTGTATATCCATGTTTAATTATCTGAAAGAAGAAATCAGCATTTCACATGGACTTTTTATGTTTCAGACTGATGCCCAGGATTCCCAAAGTACCTTTAGCTTTTATTTCTCCTTAGTTTCCTCCAGTCTATAACAGTTTCTAAGTCAGACCTGACTCATTTGAAGAGTACCCATCCGTTAATTTTGCACAAAGAATTTGATGATAATCATTTCCTTTTTTTTTTTTTTATTGCATTACCAGGGTCAATATTTATTCCTAAATATATAGTTAAATAATTACTGTTTGTTGAAAACTATATTTAAAATTTTGCTTTATTTACTCTATAGTGTTTATCTGGAATATTGGGAGGACTTCAATTTTTGCAATGAAAGTAACCCACTTTAGGGTATGTGTGTACACATGCACGTATATAAACACAAGTACTACAAAAGAGAATCTATCAACAATCCAAAATTAAGTACTCATTGATACTTAAAGTGGCTTCTGAACACAAAGATGGAGGCCAGTAAACATCTAAGTTAATCCAGTGTTGTAATATGGTGACAAATGATGGTATCACAAATATCAGCAGATGTCAAGACTTAAAGAAAAAAGACAGAATAAGAGATTAGAAAAAAACACACCAAAACACACATTTCTTATTATCTGTCTTCAATCAAGACCAAATGATCTCCAGAGTTCCCACCATTAAGAAGTGCAATGGTGACCATGAAGAACACTTAATTTGACTTAGTTGACAACCATATTTGTTGAACAAGATGTAAAGAGACAGTTGCCATGACCTGGAGAGCTCTGAAGCCTAGACAGAATGCAAAATAACTGGGAGGAATAAAAATGCAAATGATGTGACTCAGTGAGTTATTATCATACACTTGAATGAGCATATGTGTGTGTGTGTGTATAATATATAGACACATATATAATATAGAGAATCACACCACTTAGACAGCCATGTCAGAAATTACTTTTTGTGATTGAAAGAGACATGAAATGCATTTATAATTGTTGGTAATAATCATTTCCATGGCATTGGTGGCAAAAAAAAAAATGAATGTGTTTCCTTTGTGTTAATTTTTTTATGTCTATCACCAACATCTGTGGACTTTTCATTATGAATTTTATATTTCAGTTAAAATTTTGTATAAAATGCTTAAGTATGTATTTCGATGTATGATTGGTAGTTAAATAAATACTATTGTATAGCCAAAGACTTTATATAATTATGTTTGTATTTGTATGTATTAGTGAATGTGTGTGCAAGGGAAAACAATAAAAATCATGTCCAGGTATATTGGGTGAAAACAGGTTCAATTCACAAAGGTGAGGGATAAGATAGGACACAAGCAGACCTAGGAAAGATAACACTAGCTATTCCCTAGGATACATCTTCCGTTTCTCTTTTATTAGTAAGATAGCTAATATTTGCTGATAACATGAATGATCAAATTAAAAAAAATGGATAGCATCCATTGCAAAACATGTGGCTCTGTGACATTCTTAATAGTTACTTTAAAATTCCAACTTGCTGGAATATATATATGTTAGAAGAACTATCTTTGATTATGTAGAAGTATGTTTGTTCTGAAAATGGTGGAGAGGAAAGATAGAAGTAGCTTAATATTAATATTGATTGATGCTGCAACAGTTCAGTGGAGCCAAGTGAAAAGAGGTGATCAAATGGCTGTAAATCCTCTGGTAAGCCATAGGAAACTAATGGAAGCCCTTATCTTTACAAATGATGGGGACCACTGGATTTTTAAACCAATCTTATTGAAATATCAAGAGTTAGAGTGTGATAGGCATATTCTAACAAGAATAGAAAATATTCTTGAATCCCAGAAGCTACTTTTTTTTTAATACAAGGAAACTTTTATTTTCAATTTTCATCAAGAAATTTGCTGTGGTTTTTTATGCTTTTGTTTTTTTCCTTTTATAAAATATTTTTTGGATTTTTCACTTTAGTTCATTCTAGCCACTCAGTGGCTGGAGCCGCTGGGTTCCTGGTATTAAAAAGATGCCAACAGAGGTAGCTGTGCCTCACCCAGGTGTACGGCCCACTCTGAATACCCCCCAAAAAGGATTAAAAGAAAACACAAAATAAACCAACAAAATAATACCAAAAGGAGGAAGAAATTCAGATCATTTTCTTCAAGCCTGGTGGGAACCCACAACAGTTGGTGTGTAACAGGCTTTACAGTGGGAAGAAGCCAGGGCCCAGAGGGCCAGCCCACCAGCTCCCTGCAGATGGCATCAGCACTACTGCTGAGTGTCTCTCCAGCAGAAAGGGCACCACTTTTTAATAACTAATCAGTATGCAGGTAAAGGTTGTATTGAGTGTTTTATGAAAGCATTCAAAACAGTTGATTTATATGTCTTAACTTATTTTACATAGAGCATTATTTTATGAGGTTTACAGGAAATTCTAAAGGAGGATATTTACATGTGAAAGTCTATAGGAATCATTACTTAGTTCTGTGTCCCAATTTCTTATCCTGCAATTGGAAATATGTGTAAAAGAAAAACATGACAGTACATTTAATCTTAGCCAGATATTCACACTGTAATGATACACCTAAGAGATGATATCTATACTGTTATCTTAAATTTGATTTTGTAGGTACACATTTAAAGGTGAATGTGTCCATATCAAGAGCTATTTTAACTTATAGAAGGCTCTTTCAAAGGTGAAAACTGGAAGTAGAACATGATAGAGGGACACAAAAGTTAAAAATAACAAGTAAACAGTAAAATACAGAGCGCATGTAATTGTACATGATAAAATCAAAATATGATAAAACACATTTTCTATATCATTCTCCAAAAAAAAAAAAAAATAGTTTCATTCAATATCAGGTAATATATGAGAGTCTAGAATATGGAAAAGTGAAAAAAATTATTTTTCTTCACATGGCATAAAATAGAGATATGTAAGGAGCAATAGATTATTTCTTCAAACAGGGGAATAGTAACACATAGAATTGGCTATGGACCTTGGAAGGCTAAAAGAATAAAATGAAAACCTATGATATCTGACAATTACTAAATATAGGAAGCCTTTAACTTTGTCCCTTCAGGATGGGGTAGTCAAAGGGAAGAGACGGGGTAACCAGATTCTTTTCTTTCTTCTTTCATTTGTTTCTGCTTCATATTTGCAGACTTTATAGGAAAACACTTGGTAATGTAATTAGAGAATTGTAGTTTGTTGAACTCAGTCCCAGCATCAAATAGCAGAATAAAAAGGTGTAAGTTTCAAGCTGAGACTATGTAGATAAAATTACTGGTACAAATTTGACTACCACTGATAATAATTTAGTTCCCTTCCATTCCTTTCAAAAATACACACATATCCCTGCCCATTATTACAGTAAAATTATAGCTATAAAATTTGTTAAAAGTTATACTGGGGGGACTTCTGGGAAGATGGCATCAAAGTAGGCAGGTAGAGTTCAACTCAATCACAAAAAGAAAGTAGGAAAGGCAAAAAGATATCTGAGGTATCTGCTTTGGCAATCTGCAGACCAGGAGAGTGCTGCACATCATCCAGGAGGGAGAATGATAGAGAAAAAAGGGCAAAATGAAAACCTTGAGTTACTTGCCCCTGTGGCTTGGAATGGCACATATAACCCATCCTCAAGCAGAACAGCCTTGGTAAGTCCACTGAGTGGGAAAGAAAATGCTCCTCCCTGTGAGAAAGAGTCATCTGATGGAAGACAGAGAGTGGCTTCTTCTTTCCAGTGACTTTGGCCAGCAGAGCCACCTTTGAATCTCAAAAAAGACACCAGCCAGCACTGAAGCAGCCCCAGGGAGAGGGGAGGGGGATCTGATTAGGCAGGTTTTTACACACAGCTGCCCTGAGAGACAGAGGAACTAGGACAGTGAGGAAGTAGGTAGACACAGGCACATAACCAGCCTGAGAGAGAAGGAAGCCAAGAGAGATAGCTGTTAGAAGCCCAGCTCACCTGAGGGAACAGGGATGGGGAGACCAGATAAGATTTCATAAGACTACCTAACCTGTAAAGTGGGTGTAGTTCAGGATAGAAACACCTGTCTTGAATATATGAGGTCCCTGGTTTGATTTCCAGTACCTGCAAAGAGAAAGATTCAGATAGTGACCCACTGGATTGTAGCACCGTACAACAGAGAACTTATAGACTGAAGTTTTTTGTTTTAGATTTTCAATCAATTATATTTTATTTTTTATCTTTTTTTATTCTTTACTTTATTTGATAAAACTGGGTATCTTATCTGCGGAGGTCAGGCTGAGGCAGTACCTAGGTTCCAAAGAGGGAAGTCTGTTTATCCTGGGTTGATTTTTTGTTTTCCCTTTTTTTTTTCTTTTCTTTCCTTCTTTCATTTCCCCCTCTTCCACTGCTTTTTCTTTCATTCCGTATTTTATTATTTGGTTTTCATTTTTTCCTTCTTATTCTCATCTTTCAGGTCTTTATTTATTCTACTTTTTTCTGTTTCAGTTTTTATTCCATGTATTTTATTCTTAGTCCTTTGTATTTTTTATGATTTTTCACTCATTTATTTATGTTTCCTTTTCTAACTTTTAAAATTATTACTATTATCATTTTTCTCTTCTTCTCTCTTTCCTTTTTTCTGGTCTTAATAATTTTTCAAGGAAACACAGAAAACTACAAAGATATAGAATAAGAGAAACCAAGTGCCAAAAGGAGACTTACTACAAAAAAAGAAATTAAAATCCTAGAGTAGAAAGAGAAGCTGACAATCTGAATAAGCTCATCAAGATAAACAGATACCTCAATGCCAATAAAAAATTACAAGCCATTATAAGAAACAAGAAGATATTACCCAGTATAATGAACAAAATTAAAAACAGTAGATGCAGAACATGGAACAACTAATCAAGGATGTCCAAACAAATATCAGGAATCAAATTAATGAAGTGGAGTAAGAGATAAAGGATATTAAGAAGACACATTGGAAACATACAGAAGAAATTGTAAGCATACATGAAAAGAAAATGGAGGATTGCAGGAAGATGGTGACAGACTAACAAACAGAGCTGAATGCTCTCACAAAAAAAAAAAAATGGGGAAAGAGCGAAAAAAGCTGTCTGAGGGACCTGCTTTTTGGGGGTCAGCAGACCAGGAGAGTACTATACAATTCCCAGGAATTTCATATTTAGTTAATTATTGTGTGGGTCTAGACCGAGTGAGATAACACCTAATGACCACATGAACACATTCATATTCCACAGAGGCATGCTCCAGGTGCATCCTTCACCAAACATCCTAGCACAGATACTCTGCACTAATGTTCCTTCCCTAACATAACTGTAAATTTTCTGTAATCTCAAACCTCCCCCAAAACAAAGTCCAATATATATATATTTTTTGCTTTGTGCCTTTGATCATGGTAAGATGTTATGTTTTATGTATACTGACAATTTATTTAGTATATTTCCCCAGTGTCTTCTCTACTTTTTCATTTTATCCTCAAAGACGTTTAAACAAATATTACATAAAAACATATGGGGGATTCCCATATACCCCACTCCCCTCCCTCTCACACTTTTCCTCATTGACAACATCTTTCATTAATGTGGTACCTTTGTTAAAATTGATGAACACTATCGAAGCATTGCTGCTTTAACCAGCGTCAGTTGTTTACATTATGGTTTACAGTTTGCACCATACAATTTTACAGGTTTTGACAAAATGTAGAATGCCCTATATCTGTCATTGCAAAGTCATGCAGAGCAATTTCAATGCTCTAAATATGCCCTATTTCCACCGATGCTCCCTTCTACCCTCAGAACCCATGGCAACCAAAGTTTCAATTTTTCAAGAATAAGGATCATAGTTTCATGCATTAATATTGAGGGATTGACATACCGGTCTGTTTTCTTCTATTATGCACTAATATGTAATTGAAAAATTCATGCTCCTCTATTTGAGAACATATCATGACTCCACATGAAAGGAGTTTAATATTTTCTTGTTTATTGTGTGGCTCTCTACTGAGATAACACCCTATGACAATATTAACACGATCATATCCATGGAAGCATGTCTAAAGTGTACCCTTTCCCACATATCCTTCCACTACCAACACACTGCACTAGGGACCCTCTCCTGCCATATTTGCTGAAAATACATTCCCACTATTGTCATTTAAAGCACAGATCTAGAAATCCCCTAGAGTTCACTTGTAACTTCCTCCATCTCTACCATAGTTCCATGGACAGTCCAACCCCCAAGCCCCCTGCTAGCCTTTATATTCATCACCATTAACCCCACTCATATCCCTGCACTACATCCCCCCCCTATCCACTGCCAAACTTCCCCCTTCCACTTTATCATAGGTTCTAGCCCTATTGAACATCAGCTCACCACACTCAATTCCTTTTCTGTTTCATGATAACTTGCAGACTTAATTTCTGTGAGTCTGAAAATATGCTTTAGGTAATAACAGTGAGGTCATGCAATATTATCTTTTAGTGAATGACTTACTTCACTCCATGCAAGATCTTCAAGATTCATCCATGTTGTTGCATGTGTCAATACATTGTTCCTTCTAGCAGTTGAGTAGTATTCCATTGTATGTATGTACCACAATTTGCTTATCCATTCACCTGTTGATGGACAATTGTGTTGCTTCCAACTTTTGGCAAAAGTAAATAATGCTGCTATGAACATTTGTGTGCACATATCTGTTCGTGATCCTGATTTCAGTTCTTCTGGTTATATACTCAGTAGTGGGATTGCTGGATTATATGGCAATTCTATGGTTAGATTCCTGAGGAACCAAACTGTCCTAAACAATGATTGCACCATTCTACATTCCTTCCACCAGTGGATGAGGGTTCCCTTTCCTCCACATACTCTCCAAGACTTTTAGTTCTTTGATTTTTTTTTTTCTATTATGTGTGTGTGTTTTATAGGGGTCATGCTATTAGCTGTAAATTTATATCTCATTGAAGTTTTAATTTACATTTCCCTAATAGTGTTATTGAGCATCCTCTCACGTGCTTTTTAGCCATTTGAATTTCCTCTTCAGAGAAGTGTCTATTTAACTATTTTGCTCATATTTACATGGGGTGTTTGTATTTTTATTTTTGAGATTTAAGATTTCTCTGTATATGTTGGATATTAGTTATCAGATAAGTTGTTTCCAAATATTTTCTCCCATTGAAGAGGCTGCTTTTTCATTTTCTTGACAAACTCCTTTAAAGTGCAAAAGTTTTTAATTTTGATGAGTTCCCATTTATCTATTTTTTCTTTTGTTGCTTGCACATTGCATGTAAAGTTTATGTGACCATTTCCTACTACAAAATCTCATAGATGCTTTTCTATGTTATCTTCTAGGAGCTTTTTGGTCTTGGCTCTTTTTAAAATCTTGAATTAATTTTTATATAGGGAATCAGATCTTAATCCTCTCTCATTCTTTTGGATATAGACATCCAGTTCTCCCAACACCGTTTGTTGAAGAAGCCATTCTGTCCCAGTTGAGTGGGCTTGGTTGCTTTGTGAAATGACATTTGACCGTATATATGAGGATCTATATCAAAAATCTCAGTTTGGTCCCATTGGTCCATTTGTCTGCCCTTGTACCAAGACTATGTTGTTTTTACCACTGTAGCTTTGCAGTAGCTTTAAAGTATGGGAGTGTGATTCCTCCAATTATATTTTTCTTTTTCTATAAGTTTTTAGCTCTCCAGTACTTCTTACCCTTCCAAATAAATTTCCTAATTGACTTTTCGAACTCAGTAAAAAGTGCTGTTGTAATTTGTATTGGGTTTTCATTAAATTTGTATATCAATTTGGATAGGGCAGACAATTAATGATAATTAGTCTTCCAATCCATGAATATATAATATGCTTCCATATGTTTAGGTTTTGATTTCCTGAAGTAATGTGTAGTTTTCTATATACAAGTCCTTTACATCTTTATTTAAGTTTATTCCTAGATATTTGATTCTTTTATTTGCTATTGAAAAATGGTATTTTGTTCTTGGTTTCCTCATATTACTTCTTAGTGTACAGAAATGGTACTAATTTTTGTATGTTGATTTATATCATGCCGCTTCGCTGGACTTATTTATCAACTCTAGAAGCTTTTTAGTAGATTTTTCAGGGCTTTCTACATACAGGATCATGATATCTGCAAAATGTGAATTTTTTTAGTTCTTCCTTTAGATGGCTTTTATTTTTATTTCTTGCCTAAGTGCTTGAGCAAGAACTTCTAACAGAATGGAAAATAAGAGCAGTGACAGTGGTATCCTTTTCTTCATCCAGAACTTAGAGTGAAAACCTTTAAAATTTCACTATTTAGTATGACATTAGCTGTGGTATTTTATATACACACTTCATCATTTTGAGAAAGTTTCTTTCTATTCCTATCTTTTGAAGTGTTTTTGTCAAGAAAGGATGCTGTATTTTGTCAGATGCTTTTCTGCAACAATAGGGATGATTGTGTAAATTTTTAAAATCTGATAATGTGGTATAATATACTGATTTTCTCATGTTGAACCATCCTTCCATACCAGGGATTCAACGCACATGATAATGGTGTATAATTCATTTCATGTGTTGTTGAATACAATTACCAACCATTTTGTTGATTTTAGCATCTAAGCATTTCACAGATTGGTCTTAGGTAGTTTTTTTTTCTTGTGGCATCTTTTTGTGGCTTTGGTATTAGGGTGATGTTGGCATCATAGAATGAGTTAGAAAATGTTCCTTCACTTCTATATTTTGGAAGAACTTAAGAAGGATTGGTGTTAGTTGTTTTAGGAATGATTGGTAGAATTCACCTGTGAAGTCATCTGGTCCTGGACTTTTTTTGGTTGGGAGGTGTGTTTTATTTTTAATGTTTAAGAGGTTTTTAAATTAATTCATAAATTGTTTGTTATCTATTAGTTATTAAAATAAATTAATTGTTATTCATTCTTCAATGCAATTCAGCATAATTACATGTCTGTGCATTCCTCATCCCTATCACTTCCAGAACACTTTCATTATTCCATTAATAATAATAAGCAACAAACACAAACAAACTCATCACCTCTTAATCTATCTAGGCCACACTTGCCATACAAAGATGCTATTCTTTTTCCTTCTCTTTAGTATATTTGTATTTATATATTGTAAAAACAGTCATATATGTGATATCAACCATATTCATGTTTTATATGAGGTTTCACTACCTTTTATAGTCCCGTGTTAAAATTTTTAGTTTTCCTTCTAGTAAAATACATGACCTTAGATTTTTCTTTTCAACCACTGTCAAACCCATACAAAAGCACTGCTAGTAACAAACACCATGCTATGCTTTAACTATTTCTATTCATTTGTTGGAAGGTTTTTGATGACAAATTCATTCTCATTACTAGTGGTTCATTTGTTGAGCTCAACAATTCTTTCTTTTGTAAATGTAGGTTGCTTGTGTGTTTCTGGAAATTTGATGATTTAATCTAAGTTATCTATCTTGTTGGCAAACAATTTTTCAAAGTATCCTTTTATGATACTCTATATATGTGGGATGAGTGGTGATAGACCCTCTTTAAGTTTTCATTTTATTTAATCTAAGGTTAGCCCTTATCTTTACAAATGATGGGAACCATTGGATTTTAAACCAATCTTATTGAAATATCAGGAGTTAGTGTGATAAGCATATTCTAACAAGAATAGAAACTATTCTTGAATCCCAGAAACTAC
>JAKSZT010016069.1:293589-385891 GCA_026826555.1 Tolypeutes matacus | reverse complement strand
CAGAAAAATTCTATCTCCTGCTGAAATATTTTATGATCTTCATTCATTCCTGTTGTATTAAATTTTTCTGATGATAAGTTTTTATATGGATTCTTTTCACCAGTTGTGCTGAGCATTGGAGGGGCTTTTTAATCTTTTAATTCAAGTCTTTAAATTCCAGAATATTTTCTTGAAATTTTCAAAAATATTTCCCTCCATCCTTTTTTTTTTTTTTTGGCTCTTTGCCTATTCTTTTCCTATGGTTTGGAACTTGGCTTTCCTGATCTGAAATTTTAAATTTATTACACCTTATAAACTTCCCCATATTGATATTTTTGTTTAACTTTATGGTTTCTATTATCATCACTTAAGTGTTAGAGATTGTTTTTTTTATTTCAATAATCTTCCTTTATAACATACCACGCTAATTTTATACCTTTTCTTAGGTTCTTTTTGCTCAGAATAGAAGAATTACAGCTCTTTTTTGAAAGAATCATATTGTTCCTTGAATTATGTCTTCCAGCTTTTGTTCTGTGATTTGTTTTGGACTTTGCCTTTACTTTAGAAAAGTTCCTCAAACTCCGGTGATTCCTGATTTTTTATGAATTTGAGGGACTGATGTCCTGAGCAACTTTTATAAATAGTAGACATCACAGAACTGTAATTTCACAGGTTCATTCATTTGAGGACACTAATCATCAGTATCCTGAGGTATTTTATTTCAGATGGCCTATTTCCTGAGGATGTAAACATTCCTAGGGTTGGAATGATAAGACTGGTTGCCAGGATTGTAAGCCAAAGTGGGGGAATAAGTTTGAGGAGGGGGGCCTCACAATTCAGTGAGTATGACTTTCCACTTATACTCTGACCAATGCTGTCTTTACTTCTCTTAAGTGTGACTAAACTTTAGACAGTCTTCTTCCTGACTTGAGGTCACTGACCTACATCTAACCCCAGAACTTACACTATCTATGTGCCTAGATGTTCCTAACTAGGTATTTTTTTTGTCATCTGTTGTATTTTATTGCAATTTTAAAATTTTTGAATGAGCCATAATATATAGTATTGGCTTTAGTTAATAATATTTGTTCATTAATTTGTACAAACGTACCACACTAATGCAAAATGTCAAAAGGGAAACCATTTGTGTATATGTGCGTGGGTGTGTATATGGGAACTTTCTCTATACTTTCTGTGAGATTTTTCTGTATACCCACAACTGCAATGAATTTTTTAAAATATTGATATTGGAATACAAATTTATCGTACATTCTCACAAGACTTTATGTCTTGATAATAATCCTGCAACAAATTTTAGAAAATAATTAAATATCAGTTTCCTTAATAATAAAAACATTTTATGTATGAGATTTGGTCAAGTATATTATTTAAGACTATATCAGCAGAAAAGTGTGTGAATGTTACAATTAATGAATGCTGCAATGAATTAAGGAAACTTTAATTGAAGCATGTATCATGGAACAGAAATTTACTTGAAAAGTTTAATTCCAACACCATGAAGGGAGAAATTATGGAACCAAAACTTCCCCTCTATCAAACTAAGAATTAGATTGCTACTCTTTTCATGTCCCTGGTCGTTTTTACATGCAAATTTGTGCACTGTATAAACACTAGGTAGAACTCTACATAAAAAATGAAAAACTATAAAAAAAAAAACCACACTTCAAGTCAAAAATTTCATCAAATCTGCTATGATACTGTTCAAAACAAAATCTAATTTGAGTATTGGTCCTCAAGAACCCAAAGCACAAAAACATTAGGTGCTATGCTACTTACAGAGTCACAAACTGATTACACATTGACTGAACACATCTTCAATAAAATTTTCAACAACATGCTTAAAATAAGCCAAAACTATTCCAAATACTTAATTTCAAAACAAATAAATTGTGTTTATTAAAACTAAAGAAAAGTCATTCATCTATAAATATATAAGGAACAAAACATCACAGCACCATTCCAGAAACAATAAAAATGTTATTGAGGACAAGATGAAATAAAAATATATAGTTGGCTTCACTATTCTCTCTGAAGTCTCACAGAATTTGTAAATACAGCTAAAATGATGCCTATTCTTGACATTCCCTATTAAGTGGCTGTTTTGGAATTTCCTGTTATACTTTGTGAATAGCATTCTGTTTCACTGTTTTGGAACACTGAAAGAACCTGGGTACTCTCATTCAAACCAGTCACTTTGTTTATCCAATCAAATTAAGGAGAAAGAAAAGATGAAATCAGAACAGTATCAAAAATAACAAAGTCACAGAACTTTAAGCTACAGGATAGGTCAGAACAGACATTGATTCTGCTTTGGACCAAAGGTTTCAATGTATTCTTAGTGATAATGAATAGAAATGGATGCTAAAGAAGAAACTGAAGTGAATGACCCAAGTTCACTTGACTTACTGAATCCAGTACAATATTTATGCTAAATCTTCCTAATAAATTTTGTGCTAAATATCATTTATACTACTTAGCAAATTCCTAAAGGCATGGTGCTCATGATAAGCTAATCTCATTTACTGATTTACTGGTGAACACAACATGGTTTAAGATTTCTATATAGTTATGCTCATGCACCCTATGCTCAAGCTACAATATCCTAATGTTTATTTTTGTTACCATCAGCCAATAAAATGGAGACTAAATTCATCTGACCTTAAAAGAAATTTGGGACCATGGTCCACTCATCTTTTCCCTCTGTGGTAAAAGGTTTTTATAAACCCACAGTGTAAGAGTGCCTTGCTTTATTTGGGGTGCTATGGTGAAGGAACCCCATGGTAAAGGCTACAAATCGAAGGAGCAATAATGTTAAGCTAATTTACAAAATGAATAACTGCATCCATTTTCTTAAGAGAACTTGACTCATGGAAGAAGTTCTTTAATTTCTGTTGCAAAATACATATGTATGAAGTAGATATTGGGTTCAATAACATGAGTAGAGAATATATTCTAGAAACTGGATGTAACTGGATTTGGATTTCAGGCAGCAATTGAATAGAACAGTCCCAGATGGTTAGGTTGAAGCCACCACCTAATGAGGATGAAAGCTCTGTCTGTGGGGAATTTTGGATGATACCTGGAGAAATAGTATACTATTCATATATCATATTGAATTGTTTTCACAAGTGTTGTAAAGTTTCTTAGAGCAAAAGGTATGTTTCTACATGCACCTCAATTTCACAGCAAGAGTGGCATAGAATATGTAAACACAGAAGAAGGCATTCATGCAAGATACCTAACTCCTTGATAAAATAATGCATACAACAATTCAAAGTGTTTACACTATGATTGAATATAGGACTACCTGTTACTTCAAGGTGTTGGATATGGAATGTATGATCCCAGTATCAATATCTAAAGAGCAACCACCACCTTGTTCCATGTAAGTTTTCTTTTTATCACTTTTTTCTTCATTTTTCTTAATCAGCTTTAGTTTTGTTGCTGATTCTTAGCGAAGCTTGTAAAAACAGAGTTGCAATCATTGAACACAGCACTCTGGCAATCAAGACATTAAAAATCCTCAGGGATGATGGAAGCACTGTGCAAAATTTAGAACTCTGATTTATAAACAAGTTGGTCACAAATTTTCCTGGCTTGAAGACTTCCACAACCTTCCTCATCAGGTCATCATAGGAGGTCTGACTTTAGTTTTTTTCAAAATTAACGTAAGAAACTTCTGGTTCTGGAGTGATGTAGATAGTCCAATAAATTCCATACAATTTCATTCCAGTAATTGAATGCCCACAAGGATTGAACAGTGTGCTATCAATGACAGAATCTTGTATCAGGACTTGTATTCCACTAACATGAATGACATTCTTTGCAATAACACCAACTTTCTTGTAGAACTGGTCCATAACTACCTGGTCAGTCTCATTCATCAGGATTTAATCTGGCTGACAGATTACATGAGTCTGTGGGAAATCTAATAAATACAAGTACCAACAGTCCATATGCATCTGTTCCATACAATAATTCTGCTCCGTTTGGGAAAATTGCATTAGGACACTCTATTTCTTCCTGGAAATTCCAATGTGGGTACCCTTGGTGAGAAGGCTTTAAGAAATTCTTATGAGAATAAAAGAAGCTTTGAAATTAGTCAAACCCACTGAAATCCCTAGCAAGCTCTAACAGGGGAACCAGTGATTTCAGTTAGATGGTGGGATCCCTTGTTTTCCAAATGAAACATCTCTTGGAGATTAATATGTTATTCTCACTGACTACATAAGCTTCTTGTTTGTCAGTTTTTGCCACACTGATGAGTGAACATTGTACATCCAGCAAAAGTATGTCCTGCTCAGATCTTTGGATGGTGCGAAGATCCCCAGGTCCTTGGTTAACATTGGACTGCTAGGGAGAACCAGACCTCCAGCAGCTTCTTAACTCCTTCCAAAAAAGGTGCAAATTCCATCATCATGAAATTATTGAACAACAGACTACAGAAAATAAACTGAATTAAATATTTTCTCCCACCACTGTGGCATGTTCCAGCTGTGTTACTAAAGTTCAGGTATCATTTTTTGTTGTAAATTTATATATATATATATTTTAAAAAGGATTAATAACATTTTCCCAAAAAATACTTGCCAATTTAGTACAACAACATATTGAAAGAATTATATACAACGAACCAGTAGATTTTAATCATGTTATGCAAAGGTTGGTTAACACAGGAAAAACAAAGATCATAATACAGCACATTATCAAAAAATAAAAAATAAAACACATGAACATCACCATTGACACAAAGGGCATTTGACAAAATCCAGCATCTTTTCTTGATTAAAACTACTATGAAAAGTAGGAATAGAAGAAAAGTTCCTCACCATGATAAAGGGCATATATGTAAAACCCACAGCCAACATCATAACCAATGGGGAATGGTTGAAAACATTCCTTCTAAAAATGGGACAAGGACAAGGGTGCCCACTGTCACCACTGTTATTCATATCAGGATTATATTTTGGTAAAATTACAAACAAGCAAACTATGGGCAATAGTGTATGGTAATATATTAATAATCTTCCATAAATAATAAAGAAAAAAAAGATGTTTGCTAAGTGAAAGAAGCTAGACAAAAAGTATTACATATTTTTTACTCCTGCTATAAAAAACTTAAATAGAAATAAATTATTGAACAGAACTACATTAGGAGTTATGTATGGCAGGGGAAGGATATAGAAATTGAAAGGTAACTACTAAGGGGTTGGGATTTTTTTTTTTTTTTTTTTTGGAATGAAAATGCTCTAATATTTGTTGAAGTGATGAATAGACAACTCTATGATGATAACAAATGCCATTGATTGCACATTTTAGATGAGTTGTATGTTTTGTGAATAAGTTTCAATAACATTGATTATAATAAAAAAACAATATATATGTAAAAATGGAGCACTATTTAAGTAAAATTAATCATATCCATAATGTATAATACTCTGTGGATATTGAATATTACTTTTGGTTCATATTTCACATCAGCTACTTATGACATTTTCTGAACTCTGTAAATTGTCATATTATATTTAAATACACACACACATATATATGGATTTGTATATATATACACACATTTATATATGTATGCCTGTACACAGACACTGTAAATGCATCTATCTGATATGTTTTTGATAACTATCTTGGTATTATGTTTAGTTTAAAAGTTTTAAACTTTTCTATATTTTCTCCAGTGCATATGTATTGCCTTCATACTTGAAAGAAATAATAATTATTTAACTATCAATAAAATGTTAAAAACACAACAGGAATTGAACTAGTTTTAACCTTTCTTGATGCTTTTCACATTTGTTATCATATTTTTCTCTGAGGAAGAGTTGATGGATGAAATTTCTGATGAAATATTCAGCAAATCAATAGTCTTGAACTTTGGGCTCAGCAGTGGAAACACTTTTCTCAAAGCCATATGGCTTTAAGATTCATTCTCCTTTACACTGTGAGTCTAATGGTGATAATGGTGTATGATGTCCCCCACTATAATTGCATAGGTATCTATTTCTCCACTTAGTTTTTCCAGTGTATGCCTCATGTATTTTGAAGCACACTGGTTAGGTGCATAAATATTTATGATTGTTATTTCTTCTTGATATATTACCACTTTTATTAATATATGATGCCCTTTTTGCCTCTTAAAATAATTTTGCATTTAAAGTCTATTTTGTCTGATATTAGTATAGCTATTCCTGCCTTTTTTTTTTTTTTTTTTTTTTTTTACTGTTTGCTTGTAATATTGTTTTCCAACCATTCACTTTCAGTCTCCTTGCATGCCTGGGTCTAAGGTAGGTTTCTTGTAGACAGTATATAAGTGGGTCATATTTCCTTATCCATTATGCCAATATGTGACTCTTAATTGGTGAATTTAATCTATTAACATTGAATGTTATTACTGCCAAGGAATTATTTGCAGTAGACATATATTCTTTAGTTTTACATATGCCATATCTTGTTTTTATTTTTCTTCTTATCTTTTTATTTGTTCTTACACTCACCTCCAACTCTCTCACACCTGTTTTTTCCTTTTGACCTACAGAGCTACTTTAGTATTTCTTTAAGTGTAGATTTATTATCAGCATACTCTCTTAATTTCTGTTTGTCTGTGAATATTTTGAACTCTTCCTCATTTTTGAGTGACAGTTTTGCTGGATTGAAATTTCTTGGCTGGAAGTTTTTATTTCTTTTAACACTTTAAGTATGTCATACCACTGCCTTTTTGCCTCCATGGTTTCATATGAGAAATCAGCACTTAATCTTATCAAGCTTCCCTTGTATGTGATGGTTCTCTTTTCTCTTCTCTCTTTGTCTTGAACATTGGACAATTTGACAAGTATATGTCTTGGAGTAGGCCTGTTAGGATTTATACTGTCTGTGATTCCTGGACATGTACATTCATGTACTTCAATAGGGTTGAGAAGTTTTCAGCCATTATTTTCTCCAACACACGTTCTGTCTTCTTTCCCTTCTCTTCTTCCTCTAGGATGCCTATAATATATATGTTTGTGCATTTCATGCTGTCATTCAAATGCTCCAGTCCCTGGAGGATTTTTCTATCTTTTTATTGATATGTTCTAATATATGTTTGATTTCAGCTCTACTGTCTTCCACTTTCTCCTTTCAGAAAGCTACCCACCCACTTACCCTCAAGCAGATTAAAATCTTTGCATTTGGTCAGAGTCCTATTGATTAGGTACCTGTCTATCACCACCTCCTTTCTATTCTAATTGCTTTCTCTTCCAAGGCAGCTGAGCATAACAGCCTGTATGAGCTGATCGCCCCTCCCCTCTCCTGGTCAGGTCCAGGTCCCTTCCTAAATTCAAAATGGACACTGGTGACCAAACTCACTGCAAAATAACCTCTCTCAACCCTCTTCCAGAGACCTCCTCCTCCCAGGGGACTCAAAATAGGCCCTTCAAAGCTTATTGAGGTTTCCTTCTGGCCACCTCCTTTATGGAACTTGAAACTTTGATAGTTTTCAGCTCTGAACAAGTCACTTGCTTGTCTTCACCCTCTGCCCACCCAAATTCCTCTCTCCCAGGGCAGCTGAGTATGTCAGGCTGCCTGAGCAAATTCCCCTCTCCTCTCTTCCCAGGGCTACCTCAGTGCCAGCTCATATGCTCCCCAAAGTTCAAAGGACACCCAGGTAACCAAACCACAGAGAGGAAACCCCTCCCTGCCCTTTGCCAGAACCCTCTTCCTCCCAAGGAATGTTCCTTCCCACTCAGTGACTGGTGGGAGTCAGGGGGTTCATGAAGGCTTTTTGCCTTGAGGGTAAGGCTTAGCGGCCTGCCATTTCCAGCCACAAGAGTGAGAAACTTGTGGTTTTCACTTGGGCTCTACCTTTTGTCCAGCTCCTTCCAGTTCGATGCCCTGAAGGCTCCTGCTCTGTGGGTTCCCAAAATAGCTCACATGGGTAGGATTTTTGCCCCTTCTCAGTCATTTTTTATGAAAAAGCTGGGGATTGCCCTGCCTAAGTCAACACCATCTTGCTGGAAATGTCAAGATCAGTTGTCTTGTATGTAAAGTGATGTTTGCTTCTATTTATTCACACCATGCCTTATTTTTTTTTTCATTTTGTCTTCAAAGAAGCTTTAGTTTATAGAAAAGTCACATACAGAATATAGGTGATTTCCATATACCCAACATCCTCTACCTTTTCCTCTTTCCCTTATTAATAACATTTTACATGTAGGTGGTACATTTGTTACAATTGATGTACAAATATTGAAACATTGCTACTAACCATGGTCAATGATTTACATTATGGTTTATATTTTGTACTGTACACTTTTATAGATTTTTTATGAAGTTTGATATGGTCTGTATCCATCCTTGCAGGATCATGTAGAATGATTCCATTGTTCCCAAAATGTCTTGTGTTCCATCTATTCTATTCCTTCCTCTTTTTCCCCTCAGGACTCAAGGTAACCACCAAGATTAACTTATTAAATGACCATATTCATAGTTTTTTGCAACAACATTGTGGGCTTGACATAGTAGTCTTTCCTCCCCTATTAGGAACTGCCTATGCTCTTGAGAGGCTCCTATCCCTCTATTTGAAATCAGAGCATTCAAAAACAATAAACTTATATTCAAAAAGAATAACCATCCTTAACATTTATCATTTAAAATGCAATTTATTTTCCAATTAAATCTTCTTTGAGTTCATGATACATAGATATTCCATATTTCTCTGCTATTTATTACTTTTATAATGTGTGTTCCATGTGGAAAAGGCCACCGATACAAGTGCAAATGAATTTTCAATAAACGTTTTTGTTGTCTTGGCTTTATTCCTCTATCTTGGGTTTGTGCTGGAGGAATGGAATGTGTGGATTCATTACAGGATAAATACTCAGGGAGCCTTTATCACCATTACTTGAAATTGAAGGAGAAAAGAATCGGCACAGTGGCTCTGAAACTGGAATGTTGGTGAATGTAAAGATATGGGATCCATCAGTAATGTCACAAAAAGAAAGTTTTCCAAATATCCATATCCAGGAAAATCCCCACTCGGTGTAACCAGGTCTTCACCCACACTGCAGTGTGTGGCTTAGTGCTGGCTGAGAAAACATTTCCATCTCTCAAATCCAGAGTCCAAAAGCCATAATATGAAAACCAAAGAATGGTTCCTTTTCAGTTAACAGATTCCTTACAAACACCCAGATCCCATTCTTTGCTTGTTCCTGTATCTACCTCCCAGTAATGGTGACCAGATGTGAACCAAGAACACAAATTGCATAGCTGAATCTTTCAGCATTCTTTACAACTTTTTTTTCATCCACATTGGACATTCCTTAGGTCTTTGGAAATGATTAGTGGATTATTGGCTGAGTCAAAATCCAAGGTCATATTCACATGGAAGAAAAACGACAGTTAGCCAAAGGGTAGACTATACACCCACTCCACATTTCTACTGAAAATACCCAAAGAATTATGTGCCTTTAATTCTTTTGTCACTAAAGCAAAATTTTTCTGAGGAAATTCACCTAGCACTATTGACTAGTTCATAATATCCCATGTTTTATGGCAGTACAGGCCTTTTGTTCACAGTTGGGTTACTGTTTGTATTAGGCTATGTGTCATTTGGTTATTCTTCTCTTTAATGAACAAAATCCATGAAGGTGGATACCATCAAAGTTGTTTGCTCTCAAATTTATTATATATGATAGCACACTGGCTATCAAAATATACACATCATTAATGAAGAAAAAATATTCTATTTATTATAAAATAATGTTGAAATAGTAAACTTTATTTTTTCTTGGTCTTTCCATTCTGAATTCATCTTGGTGTCTGGGTAGTTAATTTAAAGACTTTAAAATTGTTATTGTTATATCAGAATTAAAGGTTAATGTTAGGAGGCCTGAAGCAATGGATTAACTCTGGGTTAATGTTACTCAACATTTAAAGTACTCTTCAGCTAGCAGTGGCTACAATTTTGCACAACAGAGGTCTAGGGTATGACCAAAATATATTTCCTTTAAAATATCAAGTGCAGTTGGATCGAATCTACACTCAGAGATGAGAACAACTGATGCTTGTAGCACATAAAAATTTTAGGTGCCAGAATTGAACTAATGCCCATTTTTAATATTGAAAATTTTGAATAGTTGTTTATTCCAGGGCCCATTGTGGAAAGTTACACAGATTTCTTACCTTAGAACTTCAGCATCCTTGAGTTCATCTGTAGAATAGTTTTCAGTTGGGGCTCCAGTTCTCTGACCTTGGAAAGCAGATCTCCCAGCTGGCAATTTAGTCTGATATCATTCTTCTGTGAGACCACAGGGCAAGAAGAGCAAAACATACCCTCTAGATGGGGCTCCTTCTGCAGTGAATTGATGCAGTGCAGGTATCACACATATCCACATTTTAGGTATACTGGGTTTTCAACATAACTCATGGAAGTAGGACATTGACTTGCTTCTTTAAAATGTTCAGCCATGTCCACTGTCTCTGTAAAATCTGCATGAGAATAGAGTTTACATGAATTGAATGGCCTGGGACACTTTCATCTTTACATTCATAGAGTTGTCATGTACCTTCTATGTGCAATCATTAGCACCAGGTAATGAAAATACAGTATACATACACATATAAAACTCATAGCCTTGAACTTCTGGTGCTGGTCTAGACTCAGAAACCACCCAAATATTCCCCCAGCTGATGTGACTTGGATGTAGCAAAAACCCATAGCAGTAGCTGAGAACTTGAAGTAAATGGAGACACTCAATTCACCAACTGATAGAGTTGTCTAAGCTATGGTTTGATAATGAAAACTAAGATTATATCATTTCTTCTGCTTAAGTGTGAAAATTCAAGGTTCTGTCTACTATTCCTAGAGCAGTGGACCCAAGAGTCCCAAAGCACACATTGTGGGTGGCATTGAGTTGGCCTCAGACAACACTTGCAGAAATAATAAATTATCAATTGCTGGGTCCTTTCTCTCTCATATCTGCAATTTGTAGGATTTTGAGAAGTAAAATTGAAACTACATAGGAAGGCATTCACCACTTCTCCACTACCTACCTCCCAGTAATGTTGGTCATAGGTGAAATAAGGGGAAACTAAGACATAAATTTAAAAGCTGAATCTCTTAGGAAGCTCTGTCCAGGTTTGTTTAAAATTCCATATAGGAGGCTTTTCAGATCATCAGAAATTATGAGGAGGTTATTTATTGTGTTACCATCTAAGGTGATATCCAATTCAGGAAAAAAAAATAGCTTAGCAAATGGGCAGGGTATCGACCACTTTTTGTTTCTATTATAAAAGCCCAATAATCTTGTTCACTTTACCTTTTTAAATTCTGCTCTTCTTCCTTAAATCAAAACTTTCCTTGGAGAAATTGCCTTGGTCCCTTTACTAGGTCAAATTATTCTATATACTTTTGTAACAAAGCAGGCCTCAAATTCATGATAGGAATTCCATAAACGTTAACCTATGTGGATCTTTGTATAAAGATTTTTCTTCATGATAATGTGGACGATCCATGAAGGCAGAGAACATGACTGTAGTTGTTCCCAAATTAGCACAGATTCTGTCATAATATAGACCTAAAAGATATTTTGATGGGAAATCAATTAGATTTATTGCAGAATAATACTGGCATTTTACCCATTGTTTTTTCTTTGCAATTCCTTTTCCTCTTTCATCTTGTTTCATTCATTAATTTACATTCCAAATCTTGTTGTTGTTGTTTTTTAACTTTAAAATAAGATTAAGAGATTATGTTGGAAGACTATGGATTAGCTCAGAAGAAGTTATGATGGAGGAATGGGCACCTCCACAGCTAATTAAAGATTTTCTTGATCTTGAATGAAGGTGTCTAGGTATATTGGAAGCAACTTAGATACAGTCCTTGCATAGTGTAGTGCTCAGAAGAATGAGGAAAGTTGAAGAGGAATTGTTTTATGGATTTCCAACATCTTCAACTCACCCTGATTATCAAGATTGGGGAGGAGAACTGTTTGTCTTAATATACCATGTGACCAGAGAAAAAGTATCTCTCTTGACTATGAAGTAGAAAAAATCCAGACTCAGTAAGGAGAAACTTTACACAAAAGATTATTGCAATGGAGAAAAGGGACTATTACATAAGGGAAGAGGGAAGATTGCCATGAGGGAATGCTCTGATCATAAGATCAAGTGTCTCAAGGGTTATGCATAAAGGGTTTTTCTTTTTATAGAGAGGAATAAACAAAACTAGAATGATACAGTGTAAGGAAGCCAGATGTATTCTCAGAAAATAGATCAGAGTATGCTTTCCCTGAGAACATCTTATTTCCTCAGAAGGGCATTTAAAGAAGGGCTGTAAGCTGGCCAGACTGAGGATAGAACCAAATTCAGGGTCCTGGGAGAAAGAGAGATTCTTAACCAAAGTTTGATTAACAAGCAAATTGTTCACTGGGGACAAACGTTAGCTAATCTTTTATGAGACAAAGATTTGGGATGCTGAGGATCAAGTCCAACGTTTTCATAGGTAAACAAAAGGGGCATCCTTAAGTCTTACCCAAGTCATATTTGCAGAAGGGTTTCTTTTTGCACTAGGGCATTTTCTGAAACAGCAAAGGTGGAGGATTTCTTTAACCATCCCTGTATTCCTGGATCACAGGCTCCAGCAATTCTCAACATTGTCAGGATTAATGATCAATGACTTCATCTGGCTCTCATATGAGTTTGAGCAAATAGTAACTCACTAAAAAAATATTTTTTCTCACAATCGATATTGAGGCCTGGAATGTGTTCTAAAGTAAACTCATCATAGTTAAACCCAATGCTGTCACCATTGATTATATAAGGCATTGTAAAAGACATGGGGACAGGAGAGAAAATGAGTAGGGTTAGACATTTGAATGCAATCTGTGCACTTCCGGACTTGGGAATCTGGGAGTCTGGCATCCTGACTGGAATGTGTATTAAACAATGTTCATCATAGTCAAACCCAAGATAGCCACCATTGATTATATGATGCACTGTAACAAACATGGGGAAAGGAGAGAGAATGAGCAGGGTTGGGCATTGAAATGCCATCTTTGCACTTCTGGACTTGGGAATATGGCAGTCTGGCATCCTGACTTTACATAATACATGCAACAGAACTCAGATAATTCACTTTAAACAAATTCCTTTCCCATCATTAGATCACAAAAACAACTCAGGGTTAGCTGTGTTTTGAATCAGCATCATTGTCTATGTTGCTGGGTTATTGTGGGTAGCACATGCTGCAGTGCTCAGGATCAGAGTCTGAAATTGGTTCTACATATACAGGATCAACAATCACATAAACTTTCACCACCCTTTGTCTGGGGGTCTGAAAAATGGGGAAACATATAAAATATTCAAAAAGAGAAATGGTGATTTTGCTTTAGAGATACTATTCCCAATCAACTATAAATTCATAGTGTTCACACTTTTGTCAAACTATTAAGAGAATCTAAATGCATACACTTATTATTAACAAAGGATGGAAAAATGTGTGAAATAGGCTGATCAGTCATAATTTTTATATGGAAAATAGGGTTACATTTCAATACTATATACAAGATATGATTTGTTGAAACTTTAGATGTCTTTTATGTCTGTTATATTTTCAGGTAAATTTTTTTAAAAGGAAAATTATTTTCCAGTTAGGACATGAATATGCCTTAGTGGGGGACATGACTCAATGCAAAACTGCTGCTTTATTTTCCCTCATGTTCCAGTCAATAAAACTTTTCATCAGAAATCATTCCTGAATTCCTGACCTAGGAATCAATTACTTTCATGTTAACATACAACCTGTTTCATCATATTTAACTACTCAGTAAACATTATTAAATGAGGATATAAACAATACCAGATATATGGGACAGTATCATTTTTAAATACTTTTTTCTTCCTTCTCACTGTCCTTATCTTTTCCTAAATCAATCATGGCCTAACCCCTGGTTCCGTGAACATGAACTCATTTCACAGATCTTATTAAAATGAAGCCAACTTTATCCACACTGGAATCCTTATAAGAAGAGGAAATTTGGGCACAGGAGTGAGTAGGAAACAGACAGCCACATGACAGTGGCAGAGATTGAGTTATGGCTTGCTGACAAGCCACAAGCAGAAAGTTACAAACTTCAGAGAAAGCATGATGCTGCCAAAACCTTGATTTTGGACTTCTAGTTTCCAGAACTTTGTGACACAGTAAATTCCTGTTTGTTTAAGTCAACTAGCCTGTGGTATTTTTATAGCAGCCCTGGCAAACTAAGACAGCAGCTTAATTGAAAGGGGGATATTTGAACCACTTCTTCAACTGGATCACGTAGTCTGTCCATTTGAGAAAATGATTTGCTTTCTCTCCACAGTGGAAATGCCTTTGGATATGGATACCACCATCAGCAACCCCATCATTTCTGAGGACCTGAGGAACATCCAAATTGGATGTATTCATAAATGTGTGCCGAGAGATTCAGCTAAGTGTTATGTGTCCTTGGCTACCCCTTGTTTCACCTCTGGCTGCAAGCACTAGAAGGTGGACTTTGGAAAAAAACTAAGAATGAGATTTAAGTGTTTGCAAAGAATCTGTTCATCAACAAGGGAAGGTCAAACTATCTTCAGAACTTGGTAAAATCTACAGAGATTATATAGATGTTACCTATTTAATAGTATTTGTTTATGTGTTCATGTTTATATGTGCATAGTTCTATGCAATTTTATCACATGAGTAGGTCGGTCTAATCAGTACCAGCTAGCCTTTTGGTTTACAGAGATTATGAACTAAACAATATATTTTGATTATTCAGGAGAAATTATGTGATATTTTCTTGACGAAGGAAAAATTATACCTCATTTTCATAACTTAACTTTTATATATGTAGTATTGACATGCATAAATTCTTGTGAAATTTTCAGTATTTAAAAGGATGAATTTTTGCCTGCACAACAATATTTATCTGACACTTTCCTGGACCTGTAGTTTCCTAGTCAATTGAACCTGCTGTCACCATTTCATCTGAGATTTCTTTAGAGAGAAAAATATACCCTAGTGGGTGTGGTTGCTGCAGGGATGTGAAGATGGCAGGAAGAGGACATAGTATGGTTATAAAATTGGCTTCCTTGAGCATGAAAAGCAAATAGTTTGAATAGATAATTAAATATATTGAGGCAAAATGCAATCCAGGTTTCTCACTGATAGAAGAATTATTTTAAAAAAAAAACATTGAAGAGGCAAAGGCTGGAATGAATACTAGGGATTGTTTATGAATAAGAAGGATTGTGAATAATTCTGGGTTTATAATAGCTCAGTATACACAGATTTAGATGAATGTGTATGTGTGTGTATAGGAAATCCATTTGATCCTAGTTCTGTCGGTTGAGAGGGCCAAAGAGCAATAAGCCCAGCTAATACTGGTTGCAATAAGCACAATTAATACCAGATCTTGGTTTCCACATGTCAGTCTCCATGAAGAAGAATCAGTATTACCTGGTGAAATGGCTGATAACAGAGCTCCATCTGTGCTGGCAAAGACAAGCCTAGAACATCTTCTTGTGAAAGAATATAAGAGCTTTACAGCCTCTCAATGGTCAATTACGGGACAGCATATAAATATAACAGTAACAGAATACAAACTTTTGAAAAACATAAGAACATAGGAGTCTTCATTGACACTAATAAGAATGAATAAATAAATAAATGGGGGAGCAGAGAAAGTGCTTAGTTTCTGTAGACACCAACTAATAAAAGCTGAGGGCTGCAACAAACTGGATGGATTAAAACAACAGAAATGAATACTCTCACAGTTCTGAAGGCCAGAAGTTAGAAATCAAGGTGCTTGAAGAGCCCATCTACCTCTGAAGCCTCTAAGGAAGAATGCTTCTGTGCTTCTTCCAGCTATTTGTGACTCCCAGCCAAACGTGGCATTCTTTGCTTATAGATACATTGCTTCAGTCTCTGCCTCTGTCTTCACAGACCTTCTCCCCTGTGTGTTTATGCATCCTTTCCTCTTCCTATTTGAACACTAGTTTTTGGATTTAGTGTCCACCCAAACCCAGTATGACCTCATCTTAATTTAACTAATTATATCTGCAAAGACTCTATTTTCAAATGAAATCCAATTCTGAGGTTGTAGATGAATTTAAATATTTGAAAGACACTATTCTATCTGCTACAGACACTAAGCATTTGGGAAGAAATAAGAGTTAAATTCAGAGGTCCCAGTAAACAGAGAAGTTGGAAGCTGGGGCATCCATAGCTTGAGTTCCAGTCAGCTTGCCAATGCAATGGCAGCAGCCCTTGGGCTGGGACCTTGGCTTCCAGGCTGCCTAGGCTCTGATTGCAGTGTCCATCCTCTCCTGGTGCCTTGGCCCAGTAGAATCCAGTGAGTGGACCAATGGAGCCCTGCCTTGCTGGCTTATCAGCCCAGCAGATATAAGTGGACAATTACTAATCAAGTTACTCTGGGTCTGATAAACTCTAAAGACAGCTATGGATACAACCAGGCAGAAAATGACAGTTGTGCTGCCATCACCAGCACCTATAGTGATGAAGCCAGAATAAGTGGAACTACCAGTACAGTGGATCTCTCCAGCTCATTTAAGGAAGAGATTCAGTGATGCAATGTGGACTTTGACTCACCCATGGAAAGCAAGTATGACTGCCCCATCTGTTTGATGGCATTATGGGAAGCATTGAAAACACATTTTGCCATAGGTTCTGCAAAGCCTGCATCATCAAATCAATAAGGGATGCAGGTCTCAAATATCTGATGAATTACTACTGGAAAATCAACTGTTTCTTCACAGTTTTTCAAAATGAGAGATTCTTTCTCTGATGATGAAGAGTCCTATTGAAGACTGTTTGCACAAATTGAAACTGAGGCATCTAGAGAAGCATCAAGCACATTGTGAGTTTGCTCTCATGGATTTTCCCTAGTCTCAATATCCCTTCCAAAATGCCCACTTAATATTCATATTTTCAAGGTGTGTCTAAAAGGACAGGTGTCTTGTGTGAACTGTGCTGTGTCAGTGGCATTTGAAGATAAAGAGATACATAACCAGGGAAGCGGCTGTGGCTCAATCAGTAGGGCTCCCATTTACCATATGGGAGGCCCCAGGTTCGGTTCCCGGGGCCTCCTGGTGAGGGCAAGCCCGCTCACACAGCGTGGTTAGCTGACCCAGCGAGCGCAAGCAGCAAGGGGGGGATAAATGAATAAATAAATAAAATCTTTACAAAAAAAAAAAAAAGAGATACATAACCAGAACTATCCTTTGGCAAACGTCATCTGTGAAACTTGTGATAACACACTCATCAGAGAACAGGTGCCTAATCATTATTGTCTAGACTGTCCTACAGCCCCATTTCTATACACATTCAGTATTTTTGCCTGCCATGAAAAGATGCAGAGGAATCTTTGACACATCAACTATAGGAGAATGCTGAGTCACACATGAGAATGTTGATCCAGTCTCTTCAAAATTTAAACCTAGCTTTAACTCCTATACCTCAACATGGTATGCTTCTGTACAATTCTGTCTCTCTGTCCTGTGTTTCCTCTGCATGTCATTCAGAGGTCCAAAATTTCAAAGAAACCATTCAGCAGTTAGAAGGCCACCATGTAAGATAAGACCATCAAATCCAGGTGCTAATAACTAAAATGGAAACTCAGAGCATGTGTGTAGGTGAAGTAAAAAATAAACTCATTTGAACCCTTGAGGACAAAGTTACTGAAATAGAAGACCAGCAGTGTTATGGGATTTATCTTTGGAAGATTGGCAAATTTGGGATGCACATGAAATTTGAAGAGAAACCTGTTGGCATTCATAGCCCTGGATTCCACACTGGCAAACCCATTCATAAATTGTTGAAGTGCCTGCACCTTCAGTTACCAACTGTTCAGTACTGTGCAAACTATATATACCTCCTTATCCACACAATGTAAGGAGACTAAGACAGCCCTTGGTCCTTCCAGGGTATGATAAATCTTACAGTTATTGATCAGTCTGAACCACTTGTAAGACAAAATTACAAAGATATAATTGATGCCAAACTAGAGCTGCTTGCTTTACAGTGACACACAATGCCATGGAACCTGAAAGGTTTTGGCTATTTCACTTGTATGAATATCAAAGCCCTAAGACAAAGAAACTTCATTATGGGTGATACTTTACTAGTTTGCAGTAAGGTGTCCACCTGCTGTAATTCAGATAGCCATTGGTGGGAGAGCTTTCATCAAAATACTGATGTACGGGTATAGTATTCTTTGCTTTTCCAAAAAAACAAACTGTATGTAGAAAGCAGTGTCTTCCCTGCCCTGTTATCAATATTATGTACAAATAAAAAATTAGTAAGAAACATGTAATATTCAGTAATGTATGATTTTACAGTGGTTACTCACTACTTGATACATGTACAAACTCAAAAACAGCTTTTTCTTTGAAATCTACATATTCCATGTTTTTTCAGAAATATTACATCAAATATGTCTTTGGCATATTACAGCTATTTTGTCAATTACGATACTTCTTTGCTCTGTTTTCATAGACATTTGGTTCAGTGTGCTTTATTACCAAAAAGCCTAAAATTGGAGTATTAAAGCCCAAACCTTCCTTCTCCCAAAATAATTTTATTGTATAAATCTTAATTTTATGGTATTCTATATAATATATTAAACTTGAGAATTACTATCATCTTGTGCTGGTGCCATAGAGAAGTTATTTCCATAAACTGAAGTTCTCATTTTATTTGATCTCCTGTATATTTCAACGGATTTGAATGATAGTCCTTGAAAAGCTTAAGTTCTCATTCACTCTTTTTTTTCCCCCACAGTGTTATTAAGAATATTCAGGGACTAGTTTAAACCCTTAATATTGAAAGATACTTTATTTCATTCTGCCTTGCTTACATACTTCCTTGAGGCTTTGAATAGCATCTTTTCCAGAGCCAATAATGCTGAGAACCACATGGATATCAACTTCTCAGTGCTGTACCATGTATCCTTTTTTGCCTTTTCAAAGCAGGGAGAACTCCACTGCTCTGCATATATGTTACGTTGCTTAATGTTTACTTGATAAGGAGAAGCATACCGCACATAGTCAATAACAAAAAAATTTTAAAAATAATGAGTAATCAGTCAACTAATGTAGCATCTAATTAATGGTGACAGAAGCTATATGAGCCATAGATTTACAGCTCTTTGAACACCCTCTGGTTTAGTTCAATTACACAGAACAAAATTGAGTTCCTGAAAACAGAACTTCTTAATACTTGGGAGATGATTAGAGTATCTGAGATGTCATCAAATTAAATCCGGAAGTCATAGTGGTTATATCATGAATTACATTGAGTAGGATGGTTTAGTTTCATAATTCACAGCAGGCACTGATGAGGTTCCTGTGAAATGTAATGAAGTGGCTAAATGTTCCCAAAAAGGAGAGATGATTTTTGTGCCAGTGTGTTTTTGTTATGTGCCTATAGATACCAAATATCATGGTGAAATCTAGTTTTCAAATAGCTCCACAATCATTATAGATCCAGGTGAAGAATCTACAAGAACCCACTCAACATGCTGTTTATGAAAGATTATTTAAATTTGTCTGGTTGTGGGAAGACCACATTATAGCAGCAGAAAAGCCAAATCAGAGATTTCTGACCATTGTCAACATTAGCCTTAATTTCAAGAAGCAAAGAGACCTTGGTTCTAGAAAGAAGTCTGGTTGTAGGTTCCAGGCTGCATCAGCACATTCCCATTTGACAATTCCCTTTACTCTTTTCTTTTCCCTCTAACCCATCCCACATTTAGGCTGCTGCTCTAGTGGGTTTATGCTATGAAAGTAAAGGCCAAGCAGAGATCCTGTTCCTCTGCACCGAAGTTGATACCATGGGTTTGTCTAAAGGTTAATTTCATTTCCTGGCAGTTTGTGTTCTTTAGTTACTATGCTGTCCAACTAGTTCCTGAAAATCACTGCAGCACCACCTTCTAGGTAGGGAAAGCTATAATGCTGCTCTTCCTGTGAATATTTTTCAATGAATAATTATTAAAAAATTGAACGTTCCATTTTAGAAGGAAATGTTAGTCATTTTTGTATTTGGATAGAAAAAGCCTGAAGGAACTATATTCAACTAGTGATTGTGACTTTCCTTTTATTGTGTGATAAACATGCTATTTTATCATAAAAATTTAAATATTGCTACAAAACATTCAAATACCCTCACCCCCCTTCCCCCACAAAGTAAATGATATTTAAAAGTTTCCAGGACTTCATGAGGGTGGTGGGCCACACTTGTGGGAGATGTTTGTGTGGGATGTGGTGGGAGGTGTGGGAGGTGGGGAATATGGGAATCCCAGTGGGTTCCTTGTAATGTTTTAGATAATCTAAGCACCTCTTAAAATATATTTATATATATATAAATAACATTTTTGTAAGCAAATGTACATATATGCATATATATTTATATATCATTTTACAAATATTGGTATGTATTGTGAAAATATTGATTTTTACCCACAATAAAAAATAAATAAATTTAAAAAAAGTTATATCCCCAAATCCAAATAAAATTATTGAGAAGAGAAAAAAAAAAAGTTTCCAGGCCAAATTCCTATTAAAAGCATGACTGTTAAAAATAAATTGACATTCTATGGAAAAAAATTTTTTTTTCTATTTTCCAGGTATCTTTTCTTCCTCTATGAAATACTCCAACTGCTTTGTAACAAAATTTATCTGGAACAGTATTGAATTATATACCAACTTATGACAAGCATTATCCATATCCACAGTGAGATAATTTTTGTGGGAATAAAAATCTCTTCAAATGCCCTTTAAAAAAGAGCATAAATAGGGACAGGATGAACAGGTACATAAATAAGGGCAGGATATGGAGAATTTGACCCCAGTTATGAGGGATATTGAAACACAAATATATGAAACATTTAAACTAGGAAATGCCAATGATAACAGGCAAGAAAATATTTATCACTGTCCCAGGGGAAGGCAGGCAAGCTCATCTCTGTTCAAAGTCTCAATTGTAGAGAATATTGTAAGTAAATGAACCCTCCAAATTTACTTGGAAGCTTAATTTTCTCTTAATGAAAGAAAACTGAACCAAAGAAGTTAACATGAAATGAATACAATTCCAGGCTGAAGGATATTTGGTAGGTACTTACTAAAGGCAAAAATCTAACCACTGCATTGGTCTTTTCCACAAGCCCTGTGATTTGTTATCAGAAAAAATGTAACTTCTGCTCATGATCCACTCAAAATAAATAAATGGCAAAGACATTAGGGATCAAGCCTTCATAAGCAAAAGTCAACTATATTATAAACACAAGAATAACTGCTCCCCCAAAAGGGAGACTGTAGCCATTGGACAATTTGATGTAATTATGAATTCCAAAAATATAATTGGATCATGCTTGTAAACTGATCTGTTAATCTGGGCATCATTAAGTTATGATTAGGGCATTGACTGGGCCATGTCAGTAGGGCATTGAGCCCCACCCTTTGGTGGGTGGGGGAAGAAAATATAAAAGGCATCACAGAGAACAGAGATGCAGAACTTTAGAGTAGCAGTTTTGATGTTGGAGTTTTGATGTTGGAGAGAAAGCCCCGGGATAGAGACAAGCCATTCACTGAGCATTTACAGCTGGCCTTGAGGAGAGACGCAAAGCCTAGAAAGCCTCATTGTCTACAGCTCACCTTGTAGAGGAAACAGAGGTTCTGAGCCCAGAGAGAAGTGCAGCCCTGGAAGAGAGGAACCCAAGAAGCCTGAACCGTGGCAAACGTCAGCAGCTGACTTGCTCCCATACGTGACAATGGACTTTGGTGAGGGAAGAAACTTATGCTTTATGGCCTGGTAACTGTGGACTTCTACCCCAAATAAATACCCTTTGTAAAGACCAACCAATCTCTGGTATATTACATTAGCACCCCTTTGGCTGACTAATACAGAGACTATCCTAAAAGTCATTATAAAATAAATTAATATAAAGTTTTTAAAGTGATGATGAGAAATAAATACTTCATATATATAATATGTACATATGAAACAATTGTAATTTTAAAGCAAAAGACAAATGAAAAGTTTAAGGACTTCTAAAAAATTATTGTGCATATTTGTTAGAGGTTTGTGTTTTTCATTTTGCCTAAGGGAAACAATAGCTTTTGAAATTTAAGATCATTTATGCTTTGGATTTCAAATCATATGAGTGCCCAGCAAAATCCAGTACCTGATCACCTTGTGAATGAAAGATAATTTAATCATGCAAATATAATCTAACCCCTCCCCCATGTCTTCTAACTTTTCATTCTCTCCTCTCGACCCATAAGGATGAACACCAATGAGACATTTGCAACATGAAAACACTTTCTTTTTTGAAGAAAATGACGATAAAAAAAATGCCCTGTATCATTTTTATAACATGTCAGTATGATTATAAAAAATATAATAATAAATATATTTTACTTTTTATACTTTGATAAATACAGGATCTTAACTTGCTGACTGATTGTCAGGGAATAGTCTGGCATTTTATTTACCAAACTTCCAATGTTGCGACAAAAATGGAACTTAGATGATGAGAAAACTCAAGTGGCACTCTGAGAGGTGCAGAACAAAGTTTTATTATGCATGGGCCCAGAGGAGAGTCAAGTCTCTAAAAAATCTGAGCCCCCTGTCTTGGTTTTCATAAGTTTATACAGGGACTGCAAGTGGGCAAATTCCTAAGAAAGCAGACAGGCAGGGGTTACAAAAGAAAAAGGAGTGAGTTTAGCTTATCTTCCTAAAGCAAAGGGCTATTAGGGAGGAAAGTAGTCATCTGTTTAGAGTTGCAAATTCCAGTTGAAAGGGGCGGGTGGGGAGTGCTTATCTTCCTAAGTATATGGATTCCATGGAGAAAAGGGAGGAAGGGAGAAAGGGGTGCTTAAAGTGATGATGCTTATCTTCCTAAAGCTGTGGGTTTCTGCTGAAGGGGTTAGGGCTGTTGCACTATCCTTATCATTGTAACTCATTTTAAGTTTGTCTATTTGTTCAGTGTCAGTGTATATTTTGATACCTCCAGATGGTAATATTAAATTGATAAACGAAAATTATTAAGAGAGCTCTCTCAAAATGGCCAAAAAATAAATAAGTGCTTATATTAATAAATAAATATGGATAATAAAAATAGTTGTAACCAAACTGAATCATTATTTTGACAAATTTGTTTAGTGTTGATGGTAATTGCATGTCGTAAAAGGTTTGCTTGGAAACAGTTTCAAAAATCATTTTTGGTAACTGTATAGAAGGTATATAGAATGTGTTTTTATTATTAAGGAAAAAGAAAGTAATTTTGTCTTAAGATAAAATGACTGGTTATTAAGAAAGAGCAAAATGGGAAACAAAATTTGAATGAGTCCAGAAGGTGTGTGAAAAAAGAATTTTTGTGGTCAAAGTAAAGTAGGATTTGAGTTTATAAAGTTTTAAAAGCTTTGTTCTTCCTCAAAGTTTCTTAAATCATTGGTCTGTTTTATTAGAAGTTTATAAAAAGTTTTTCCCCTGAATAATCAGTATACAATTAAGAAAGTCTCTTTTATCAAACTAGCTTCTTATACTTTAACCTTATAATTTCTTTGGA
This sequence comes from Tolypeutes matacus, assembly GCA_026826555.1. NCBI lineage: Eukaryota > Metazoa > Chordata > Mammalia > Cingulata > Chlamyphoridae > Tolypeutes > Tolypeutes matacus. The sequence goes on along the minus strand of JAKSZT010016069.1, from coordinate 362,297 downwards.
GAAACATTTTTTATCACTTTTAAAAAAACATAATGTTCCAACCTGCTTTCTCAAAATCAAATCCTGAAAAGCATCTTTTTATTTCAAATTATTGCAGAAGATTTGTTCTTTCACCTTGAAAAAAGTAAAGTAATAAAATAGTTGTTTATTTAATATATAATAGTTTAAATGGAAAATGTTTAAGATTGTTATAAAATTAAAAGGAAATTTTTTAACCCTCTGTTAATTAAAATTGTACAAATAAAAATTTCATATAAATACTTAAAAGGTGTACAAAATTCCTAAAAATTTAACAATGTTTATTAGTCAAAGAAACAACCTCTCTGCCTAAAAATCAAAAAGGCAGATGCTTTAACTCATGTTCATCTAATTTACCCCACCATTGCTAATGAAACAGCTCTATAGCCATTAGGGGCTGCCAGGGGTAGTGCATAACAGTAAATTATGGTAAATTAAAATAACACCACTGCAGTATGCAGCAGTCCCAAATATTGCTAGTTTGTTGCAAAAAATAATATCCAATTATTTCACTATAACTTAGTTTTGGAACTTGCTAAGACTTTCTTTAGTATCTCCTTAGGCAAGCCAAGCGAGCCCACATTCCCATGATGGTAAAAAAAAAAAAAAAAAAAAAAAAAGCCAACAACAAACCAAGTTTAAATTCTATACTGTGAGTCACAGCCCCAGTTCCAATTAAAATGTTAACAGCAAGACCAATGCAGGTATTAAGATTACAAGTTAATGTGCTGCACCACAGCCCAAATAAAAAATAATGATAATTTGTTGTTGCCTATGCCTCAAGCTATACAAAACAGAGAAAATAAAGTCATTTTAATCATGCTACTAGCCTATATAACCTCACTGGTCAGGAATCTTATAAGGAATAAAGGTTTATGAATACATTGGATATCTACTAGTTAAAAGTCTTATTATTATTTCTTACTCTAATTATGAATTATGTATAAAATTCTTAAATACTAATCAAAACTTTAATAATACAATACATTACTTAAGTAATTTGTTAACTTATAAGTTACACATAAATATATATTATTGAATGCATATGTAAATCTCCTCTTTTATGTTTAAACAATCCTAAAATTGAATGTATTAAAAAAAATTTAGTGGGTATTATTCAAACATAAAAGTGAACCATCATGCAGGAAACTTTGTTAATCAGCAAACCAATATCTTGATAGTCAACACTTTTCATATTTCAGGAAGAATGATAAAATCTAAAACAGTGGGCACATCAGAGATGTTTTATAACACATAAAAACAAATACAGCGTATTCCAAAAGGTATTGTGTTCCTCCCTGAGAAAGTTGGCCACTTTCTCAGGAACTGATGGATAAACCTTGGCGTGTACTGCCCAGAGAGTGCTGTGTTCCTTCCTGAAAAGGGTGGCCACTTCCTTGGGAATTGACACAGTGCTTCCAAATTGGCATCTATAATATCAAGTTCATTAATCATGAACACAGTAAAGAAGATAGTTCCTTGTCAAACCAATTAAAGTCCTACCCTGGGAAAAGGTGCTCTACACAAATGTTGTAAATCAAAACTCTAGTACTAGTTACTAATTCAAAACTTCCCAACAAAATGCTAAATGTTAGTAGGTTCATATATAAAACTGCTCTTTTTATCTATCATTCTGTAACTCTGTTCAATATTAATCTTTTAATTGCTTATTCTTGTTGCTCACTCTAATTATCAATATAAACTTATTAAATTAAATATACATATTAGCCAGGACTCTGGCCAAAAGTGAGCCAAAGTGTCCCCCACTTTGTGAGCATGTGAATGTATGTATACATACCATAAAAGATTGGAATATAACAGTTAAGGCCCTGTTTATAAACAATCCTTCATTTATTTTATATTCATTCAACTATTAACAAAAGTTCACTAACTAATTATCAATAAAAGGTCCTGCCACAAGAAGTGCTCAATAGCCCCACCATGTGTTAATATTATGTCTTTCAGGCTTTATGCCCTATTCATTCTGCCCTACCACAAGCATGTATTTATCATTACATGGAAAATATCCTTATTATAGTTCCCTCAAAAACACTTTTAACACAACTCTATCAACATTTGCAAAATTCTCTTACTCAAACTAGTTTCCAAATAACCCCTAATAAAGTCCAATTAACTCAGCCTTAAAAATATTTAAAATATATCATGTCATCTAAAACAAAGAATCAAAAAAAGGGGGAGTATGGATACCTCCCATAGAAATACAATAGCAGTAGCACTATATACTTTAAATTTTAAAAATTGTGATAAAGGTGGCCTTTCCACAGCTGAAACACATTTCTTCCCCCCATCAGGAGAATCATCAAATACAAGCTAAAATTCTGTACAGAGAAATGTTCATAATGTGGGGGAAAGGGTATGCTTGTATATTTACTCCAACAGGCCCCCAGTGGCTGCCAGCAAAAACGTGAAGCTATACCATGAGCTGGAAAAATCACCCATTCAACCCAATACCACAGATGGAGAAGATGATGATGGAGGATCAAAGGAACTCTTGACACAACCGTGTCATAACATTATCCAAACTCAGGGTGTAACTTTGGGAAGTCTTAAACAATTAAACCTAAAAGATTCATTGGTATGTTTATTACTTTCATTATTTCAGCCATTATCATAGCTGTCACTGCTACCACTGTGGCAGACCCTTTAACAGAATCTGTTCAAACTGTTCATGCTGTTAATCAAATTATGACCAATGTCACTGATGAACTTTTAACCAAACTCATATTGATAATAATATTCTTACCAAACTTGATGCTTTAGAAACCTTTATCCTCTGGATAGGTGAAAAGCAACAAGCTCTTCTTACCAGATAAGATTTCCAGTGTGACTGGGAAAATGTTAAAATTTATGTCACCCCTTTGCCTTGGAATAGTTCCCAACTTTCTTGGGAACAAGTTAAAACTCACTTTCTAGGAGCCTTCTCCCATTTACAGGGAGAAGTACTGGCTCTCCAGCAATGCCTGGAACATCAACTATCTCAAATACAACTTCTTGCTCAGCAAAATGTGTCTCAAACACTTAATGATAATTTACAGTGGTTAAATCCCTCAAATTGGTTTCATGGCCTAAACATATGAATCTGGATAACATCTCTCATTGAAATATCCATGCTTCTTGTTTTATTATCAATTCTTAGGTTAATCTGCCAGGCTCTTTCTTGAGCTCATAATGCTGAACAGAAAATTGCCTTGGCCACTGCTTCATCTCTCTCACCTCCTGTGTGGGAAGCTGCCCCTGGCTAACACCATTTTCTGCAACTATCCAGCTAACTTCCTATTTCTCATTCTGTACTTCTTCTGTAAGCAGCCAGTACTGGGCGGTGGTTTCCCGCCAGAGATGGGAATGACCAATCAGGGGACTCCACGCTGCCCAATCAGGGGACTCCACCTTGCCCAATCAGGGGACTCCACATAGCAGGAGTGCCCAATCAGGAGGATTCCTCAAACACCATATATACACACGACTCCACCCCAATAAATGAGACTTGATCAGAGCCCTGTCTTGTCTCCATTCTTCGTGTCTCCTGTCTCTGTCATTCCCACTCCCTCTTTCAGGTTTCGGTTCGATCGACCCGCGGGCTGGGTCAATCTCCCACATCTGGAAATCAAGAACAAAGAAACAAAAGGGGGGGAGACTTGGGGATCCTTTGATTAAAACACCTTTGAATTAATTTTTCACCCCAAGATCTCCTTTCCCTCCTTCTCACCTGCCTACCTATTTGCCTGACTCCCTGCACAGTTTTTTCTAGTTTCCCCCCTTCCCATTGTTCCTATCATAACCTGGAGGTGTCTTGTACATGTCCCACTGGTTAGGTTGCCTTGTGACATGAGCCTGGCATCCTTAGGTTGAGCAGGCCTTCTAAAAGCTGGTGTTGAACTGTCTTTCTCCTGCCCAATACCTTGTGCTGGGCCCTCTCAGAAACCTGGGTTCCCTGAAACCAGTGACCAGAGCTGGGGCCCCACCTACAGGCAAGGAAGTACCAAGGCCAGTGCTGGGTGTGGAGGCCATGAAGGCATAAACTGTCATCTTCACCCTGCTTGGCCCTGGATGACTGGTACCAATGATGGGTAAGATTCCTCAGGGAAGGAACAGTCTAAGAAAGGCACAGTTGCAGAGGGACCATCAGGAGAGAATTTGAGGGCCTACAGAAGTAGGACATGACCCTTACCCTTCCCAAGGGAGTTCTCCTGCCACCATGGCTAGTTTGCTTCCCATGCACAGCTCAGTTTGGAACCCAGATAGCAGACAGTGACCTGGCCTTGCTATAACTATCAAAATTTCTTTACCTTGAACTATCAGGAAGGAGGCAGTTTTTTATAAAGGATTGTGTCAGGATACTTTTCCCTCATCTTTTTCTTCTTATTTAAACAGAAAGGTGGGGAGATGTGGGAACACTCTTATCTTTAAATCTAAGAAATAGCTTGGAGGCCTGTTTCTCTGCCCACACAGAATTCACCTTATTAGTTCCTGCCATAAACAGGAACTTTCCTTCTTATCTTATCTTCCTTATCTCTCACCCTATCTCCTATGTATATCACTTAATGTTTCTGTAATCTTGCTTCCCCATTATCAGCCTGGAATTCTTATGATGTGATTTACAACCCCCATACCTGCCTGTTCCCCTGCACCTGCACCCTGACTTTGACGCTAAAAAAATCCTGAACAAAAAGCGTGCTGAGTATCAGCTTTAAAGCACAGCTTCTTCAGCTGTTCTACCCCTGACCTCTCTCAACCTCCCTGTTAAGAGTAATTTCATTGAGCCATCACAGGTTCTGCTGGACAGACCCCTGCAAGACTTTGCAGGATGGATTCCTGCAGAGGCTACCAGGAGGCAACTCTTAGGCACACTAATACTAGGCTAACTTTCAATTTAAAGAGTAAAGATTCATATACACAGTCATTATTATGAAGGGCCTGTCAATGGACCATCTATCTTTACTAGTTATTGCCCCTGTACTTGGAGGATACTTGCTGATTAATTAGAGAATGTGGCAGAGCACCCCAAGATGGGAATTTGATATTCCTTCTGTAATTGTGTGAATCTACACCCACCATGATGTTGTCCCATGAACACTTGAACACATTTATATTCCTGATATGTATGCCCAGTTGAGCTTACTCCCATGTATCCCATATTACTGACAACCTACACTTATGATCTTCCCCTCCCACCATTGTAACCCCTCTGTGATCCAAAACTTCTTCAAAAATGAAGACAATAAAATAACAAAAATAAAATTAATGAGAAAATGAAAGCTAATACTTTTTAAAATAAGAAATAAAATATTTAAAATTTGAAAAAAGTAAATAAAAATTTGTGATAATAAGAAATAATGAAAAAATATTAAAAAAATTTTTTTTGACATTTTGCCTTTCATCACTCTAAGACCGGTTGTCCTATGTGAACAATGGCCTTTTCTTCTGTTTATTGCCCCAGTTTCTTACTTTTTTCATTTTGTCTTCAAAGAAGTTTTAAGTTACAGAAAAGTCACATACCAAATACAGGGGACTCCCAAATACTCAACATTATCCCAGTTTTCCCCTTCCTCTTTTAACAGGATTTTATTTATATATGAATGGTATGTTTGTTACAACTGATGTAAAATATTGAAATATAGCTACCAACCATGGTCAATGGTTTACATTTTGGTTTATATTTTGGACCATACCCTTTTATAAACTTTGATGCAGTTCAACATGACCTGTATCCATCATAGCAAGATAATGTAGAACACTTCCATAGCTCCAAAAATGCTCCCTGTCACATCTATTCAATTCCTTCCTCCTCCTCCCCTCAGGCAACCAACAGTCTTCACTCCTTGAAGGACAAGATTCATAGTTACTTGAAACAATACTGAGGGCTTGAAACACTGATCTGTCCTCCCCTTTTAGCCACTGCCGATGCTCTCAAGAGACTCCTAACCCTTTGTTTGAGAACAAAGCAGGCCTCCCCAGGATGGAAGTCCACCACATTGTCACTCAATATGTGGGTCTCCATACCTTATATAATACACTAGGTCAAGATGAACACTCACTCTCTAGAAGCCTGCCCCAGGTGTGACCTTTCCTGAATGCTGCACACATTTAACTCTCCAAATCAGAGACCCTCATTTGCCATATTGCCAAAAGAGCATTCCCAACACTATAGTTTCAATTATGTACCCACCAATCCCAAGTGTTCACCTACTCCCTCCCACAAGCCTCCTCCCATGTCTATGGACAGTCCAACCCATCCTCCCCACCTCACACCCCTCAAAATCCAGCACTGCCCAATGCAACATTATCACTACACCACTGAAATGCCCCTCCACTCTACAGCTACACATTTCCACCTTACCATAGATTTTGCCCATATGGGTATTGGCTCACAACATTCTTCTCCCTATCTATTTCCTGTAAACCTATCCTCCAAACTGTAGCTCTGTGAGTCTTCTCAATTTGTTTAGTTCATACCAGTGAGGCCATCTAAGATTTGTCTTTCAGTGCCTGGTTTGTTTCACTCAACATAAGGTCTTCAAGATTCATCCATGTTATCCTGTGTTTTAATACTGTATTCCTAACAGCTGAGTAATATTCCATTGCATGTATATACCATAATTTGTTTATCCATTAATCCATTGAAGGACATTTGGATTGATTCCAACCTTTGGCAATAGTGGATAAGGCCATTATGAACATTGGTGTGCATACATCTATTCATATCCTTGCTTTCAGTTCTTCTGGGTATATACCCAGCAGTGGAATTGCTTGATCGTATGGCAGTTCTATAATTAGATTTCTGAGGAACTGCCAAACTGTCCTTCAGAGTGGCTGCACCATTCCACAAAGGCTCCCATTCCTCCACATCTTCTTAAACACTTGTAGTCCTCTGTTTTTTAATAGTCTAATGGGTGTAAGATGACATATCTTTGTACTTTTGATTTACATTTCCCTAATAGCTAGTGATGTTAAGCATCTTTTTATATGCTTTTTAGCCATTTGTATTTCTTCTTTGGAGAAGTGTCTATTCAAATACTTGCCCATTTTTAAAATGTGTTGTCTTTTTTTTTTTTTTTTTTTTTTTTTTTGAGGAGTAGTTTTTCTTAACATATGCTGGATAATAGGCCCCTATCAGTTATATGGTTACCAATTATTTTCTCCCATTGGGTAGGCTGCCTTTTCATGTTCTTAACAAACTCCTTTGAGGTGCAAAATTCTTAATTTTGGGGAGGTCCCATTTATCTTGTTTTCTTTCATTGTTTGTGTTTTGGGTGTAAAGTTCATGAAACCATTTCCTAATACAAGATCCTGTAGGTGCTTCCCTACATTATCTTCCAAGGTCTTTATGGTGTTGGGTCTTATATTTAGATCTTTGATCTATCTTGAGTTAATTTTTGTATAAATTGTAAGATGGTGTTCCTTTCGTTCTTTTGGATATGGATAAACAATTCTTCAAGCACCATTTGTTGAAGAGCTCATTCCCTCCCAGTTGAATGAACTTGGTGACCTTGTTGAATATCAGTTGACTTTAAATGTAAGGATCTATATCAGAACTCTCAATTCAGTTTCATTGATCAGTACGTCTCTCCTTGTGCCAATACCATGCAGTTCTGACCACTGTAGCTTTTTAGTATGTTTTAAAGTCAAGTAGTGTGATTCCTACAATTTCATTTTTCTTTTGTAATATGCCTTTGGCTATTCATGGCCCATTTCCTTTACAAATAAATTACATAATTAGTTTTTCCAATTCAGTGAAAAATACTGTGGTGATTTATACTGGGATTGCTTTAAATCTGTTGATCATTTCAGGTAGGATAGACATCTTAATGATGTTTGTTTTCCTATCCATGAACAGGGAATATTATTCCATTTATTTAAGTTTTCTTTGATTTCCTTTAACAGTGTTGGGTAGTTTTCTGCATATAACTCATTTACATCTTTAGTTAAATTTATTCTTATGTATTTGATTCTTTTAGTCAGTATTGTAAATGGGCTCTTTTTCTTGATTTCCTCTGCAGATTGTTTATTATTGGTTTACAGAAGAGCTACTGAGTTTTGCAGATTGACCTTATAACTTGTGATTTTATTGAACTCATTTATGAGCTCTAGAAACTTTGCTGTAGATTTCTCAGAGCTTTCTATGTATAGTATCATGTCATCTGCAAATAGTGAAATTTTTAGTTCTTCCTTTCCAATTTGGATGGGTTTTATATCTTTTTCTTGCCTAAGTGCTTGAGCAAGTTCTTCTAACACAATGTTACAAAGAACCAATAAAATTGGGCAACGTTGTGTTGCTCCCAATCTTAGAGGGAAAGATTTTAGCATTTTATCATTAAATATGATGTTAGCTGAGGGTTTTTCATGTATACCTTTAGGATAAGGAAGTTTCCTTCTATTCCTATCTTTTGTAGTGTTTTTATCTGGAACAGGTAACTGTATTTTGTCTAATGCTTTTTCTGCATATATAGAGATAATCATGTGGTTTTTTTCTTTTGATCTATTTATGTGGTGTATTACATTGATTGATTTTCTTATGTTGAAACTTCCTTGCATACCAGCAATGAAACCCACTTAGTCATGTTATAAAATTCATTTGATGTGGTTAGCAAGTATTTTGTTGAGGATTTTAGCGTCTAGTTTCATTAGAGAGATTGCTTTATAGTTTTCCTTTCTTGTGCCATCTTTGTTTGGCTTTGGTATTAGGGCAATTTTGGCATCATAGAATGAGTTAGGCAATACTCCCTCCACTTCTATGTTTTTTAAGAGTTTAAGCTGGCGTGGTGTTAGCCTGTTCCAGAATGTTTGGTAAAATTCACCTGTGAATTCTGGTCCTGAGCTCTTCTTATTTGGGAGGTTTTTGATAACTAATTCTTTCTTGTTACTTTTGATTTTTCTGTTGAGTTCATCAATTTCTTCTTCTGACAATGCAGGCTGCTTGTGTGTTACTAGTAATTTGTACATTTCCTATAAATTATCCATCTTGTTGGCATATAGGTTTTCTAATTATCCTGTTATGGTACTCTTTATTTCTGTGGGGTCAGTGGTGATATCCTCTTCCTCATTTCCTATTTTATGTATTTGCATATTCTCTCTTTTTTCTTTATTATTCTAGCTAATGGTTTGTCAATTATTTTAATCTTCTCAAAAAAACATCTGTGTTTTTTTTTGCATGTTCAAGAAAATTTATTTTTCCCATATTATATTATGAAAATTCTCAAAACCATGACAGAGCTCAAGTTAAATACACTTATGTAATCCAAATACCTATCATGTATAGAAGTTTCTGTCATTCCAGAAATTTTCCTCATGCTGCTCACTATACAATCTCTAGTCAATCCCAACCACCATAGCTAAATATTATTCTGATTTTTTTCCACCATAGATTAGTTTTACCTGTTCTAGATTTTAGTATGTATGGAAGCATATATATTATATCATGTAAGGCTTCTTTCATGAAGGAAAATATTTTGTGAATATAATCAATGCTGGTGTGTCACTGGGTCATTCCTTTTTATTGATGAAGAATATTTCATTGTATGAATAGAGCACAGTTTAACCATTTTTCTATTGATGGATACATGGGGTCTTCCAACTTCCTAGCTATTGTATGCAATGTGAACATATTAGTTCTCTTGGGTAAATAGCCACAATTGGAATTGTTGGGACATATGATAAGTATATGTTAAATTTTATAATAAAATACCAGAACCTCTTTCAAAATAGAGGTAATATTTTTACATCCCATCTACAGTAGAAAACTGTGTCCATAATTATACAATTTCTCACTATCTGCCCTGCAGTGCTATGATCCAAACTTCCATAGTTTATTTCTTGGATTATTACAGTATCCTCTTAACCAATCTCTCAGATCACACTCTCAATGCTCAATAACACAATCAGAGTAAGCCTATTAAACCATAAATCAGATCATGTCCTAAGGTCCTCAAAAGAAAATCCCATAACCCTCTATGATGATGTGTCCTGATATACTTCTTTTTTTATAATAATTAATTTTTATTTTTTAAAAGATAATTAGATTACATAAATGTTGTTTAAAAATATATAGGGATTCCCATATGCCCCACTCCCCACACCTCCCACACCCTCCCACATAAAAATCATTCATTAGTGTGGCACATTCATTGCAATTGATAAACACATCCTGGGGCATTGGCATTAAGCATGGACCATAGTTCACATTATAGTCTACACCCTCTCCCACAGAATTCTGCATGTTATGTGATAATATAAAATGGCCTCTATCTGTTCATTGCAGTGTCATACATGATGATTCCCAAGTCTTGAAGAAGACCCCATATTAGAACTGTTTTTCCCCTCTCCCTCCAGTGGCCACTGGCTCTACATCAGTGTTGTAATTTCTTCCATTGCAAGAATTACAATATGTTTATAGTAGAGTACAAGTAAATCCATTTTAGTCCATAGTTCTTTCTCCAATCCTGAGGTTTCTGGGATGGTGATGTCCACTCCAACTCTAACTGAGAGGGGGCTTATATCCCATGGGGAAGATGGATGGGACAATCTTGCTTGCAGTTGCAGACTCTATCTGTTCCTTGGGATGGTTGTTGCCCATCATCATCTCCTTGTTAGTTGTCCTGAGTGAGTCAATGAGCTGTAGTATAGGTGCAGCAATTCTGCTGAGGTTCCAGGCCCAGCTGGTGAATGGACAGCCCAAAACTCATTTCTCTTGGGCATACACCTACAAAACCCAGCACCAAGTATAGGTTTAAATAGAAGGGACAGATGAGTCATGTGTAGGGAAGACATAATTTAGTACAACTATGTCACTCTCAGGAGCTAAACTCCAAAGTAGGGCCCACTGGCAAGGCACCAAACTCTGGAGCTATATGCCCTGACCATAGGACCTGGGTGTCTCCAGAGCCCTCAGGAATCCCACCATTTGGAGTAGTATTCACTTTGGCAGTCTATGAGATCCTGCTGAGATGTGCATAAGTGTTACCTCTGGGATGACCTCCCAAATCACTTTGAAGTCTCTTAGCCATATAAACTTATTTCTCTTTACCTTTTCCCCCTTTTATTTGAGGTCTTTTTCCAGTTGCATTGCTAGTTGGTGCTTGGTAGCAATCCCTCGGTGCCAGTGAGTCTCATCCCCAGGAGACATATCCCCCACTGGGGGGCAGGTAATGCATTTATATGCTGAGTTTGGCTTCAAAAGAGGCCACATTTGAGAAACAAGGAGACTCTTAGGAGGCAACCCTCAGGCACCCCATAACAATACGCTAATTGTCAATTTCAAGAGCAAAGACTCATAAAGCTAGTCATCAATATCAAGGGCCTATCATCAACCATCCTCCTTCGCCAGTCACTGCCCATGCACTTGGGGGATTGTTGCTGCTCCCTTAGAGAATGTGGCAGAGCTCTCCAGGATGGGAATTCAGTATTCTCTGATTTATTGAGTGATTCTCCACCCACTATGACAATACCCTGTGAACATCTGAACATTTTTATATACCTTATATTTATGCTTAGGTGAACTTCCTCCCATGCATTCCCCATCACTGACACCCCACACCAATGATCCTCCCCTGCCCTATTAGTAACCCTTCTGTTATCCAAAGCTTCTTCAAAGATGAAGCCATTACAATAGCTGGATACAATTAATAGGAAAATGAAATAATAATGATAAGTTTAAATGTAAGAGGTAGAATACATAAAAATTTAAAAAAACTAAAACAAATTAAATTAAAAGATAAGGATATAAAAAAATGAAAAATATATATAAAAATTTTTTTAACCTTGTAACTGTGGCAGTTACATTGGCAGTTTGATGTAATTATGAATTCCAAAAATAGATTTGGATTATGCTTGTAAACTGTTTCTGTTAATCTGGGCATGATTAAGTTATGAGTAGGGCATTGATTAGGCCACATCAGTAAGGCATTGATCTCAATCCCTTGGTTGGTGGGGGAATCAAATATAAAAGGCATGGCAAAGGACAGAGGGAGCAGTTTTGAGTTGGAGTTGTGATGCAGAGCCTTGACCTGGAGCCCCAGGAAGTAGCATACAGGGGAGCTTGGTTGTGGGAAAGAATGAAGGCCCTGGGAAGAGAAGCAATCCATTTGCCCGATATTCCAAAGCTGGCCTTGTGGCACAAAGAGAGCCTGAGACCAGAGGGAGGCAAGCCCCAGGAATAGAGGGACCCAAGAAGTCTGAACCCCGAGAAATGTCATGCTCTAACACATGGTAACAGATTTTGGTGAAGGAAGAAACTTATGCTCTATGGCCTGGTAACTGTAAGTTTCTACCCCAAATAAATACCCTTTATAAAGACCAACAGATTTCTGGTATTTTGCATCAGCACCCCTTTGGCTGACTAATACACAATTTGGTACCGAGTAGTGGGGAAGTGCTATTGCATTTACCAAAATGTTGGAATAGTTGTATAAATGGGTAAGGGGCATTTTTTGGAGGAATTGTGAGATGCTTGATGGAAAATGCTTACAGTGCATTGATAGTAATATGGACATTAAAGAGACTTTTTATGATGCCTCAGAATTAAATGATGAAACTATTATTGGAAACTGGAGGAAAGGTGACCTATGTTTTAAAATTGCAGAGAACTTACTAAGATTAACTTCTACTGTTATATGGAAGACAGAATTTGAAAATGGTGAACCTGAGAATTTAGCTGAAGAACTTTCCAAAGTAAACTCAGAAAATGAGGCTTGGCTTCTCCTTGCAGCTTATAGCAAAATGCTAGTCAAGAGAAATAACCTCAGGACTAAAGTTTTGAGCACAAAGAGAACAGAAACTGATTCTGGAACATCCAAGATTCTGGAAATCAAGTTCCCAGATGAAAGTGCCCCATTTGAAGACTTAGCTAAACCTGGAACTTGTAAATCAGAATTGAAGATGCAGTTATCTCAAGTAAGACTTGTGGAAAGTCTTACTGTCTGATGGCTTGGACCCCTGCTTCCTGCATGCTAAACCAACAAAGTTTTTGAGAGGGCGGTAGGAACAAAACCACTGTCAGCTTGGACAAAAAAGGACATGGAAAGGAGACAATGAAGGAGAAACAGCTTTAAGAAGGAAACCATGGAAGCTGAGATCTGGAATTAAGACATCACCTTGGGCCAAGAGAGGAGCCACACCCATGTGTACAGAGAGGGTGAATTTGCCCCAGCAGTTGAAGAGGGTGTATGTTCCCACCGGATGTTCTGAGAGAGTTTTGCCACCCCAGGGTACAGGGAGTGTGGAGCACATTCTTCAAAGATTAGGGCAGTTAAGGTCAGCATCCCATAGGTCTGAGAGGGATGCTCCTGCCCCTCATGGATTAGAGGAGGTTTGGTGGTCAACTCATTGCTCTGAGAAAGTTGAGCCTATATGCCAAAGGTTAGGGAAGGCCAGGTTGTCAACACATTGCTCTGAAAGGGTTGAACCTGTATGCCAAAGGTTAGGGGGAATATTGTCTTCACCTCACTGTACTAGGGCGCTAAGATTCTAACCCAAAGTTTGGGTAAGGTGTGGCAATCACCTCAATGCTCTTGGAAGATGAGGTCTAGAGCTTGGCTGACACCCAGGTGCTTGATGAGGGTGGAACCAAGAAAATGGCCATTGGGCAAGCCTGTGGAAAGGGTGGGTCCCCATGTGGTCCCAAAGTGAAGAAAACATCTTCTTAAGAATGACTCTCAGATTTTGAAATCGAATGGAGGATGTCCTGCAGGTTTACTGAACTGTAGATTACCCATGACTCATGTATACCCTCCCAATTTCTCCTTATGGTAATGAAAATATTTATTCTTTGCCTTTCCATTTGTGTATTATGAGCAAGTAAAATGTTTTGTAAGTTTCAGTGGTCTATAGCAGTCAGGACTTTGCTCCAAGACAAATTGAATTTCTTTAAACTGCCTATCATATAATTTTGTACTTTCATTGTTACTGATTTAAGGTTTTTTGAATAATGTAATGTATTTTTGGATTTCAGAAGGTGGAGTGTAGCAGTTTGGCAGCTTGATATAATTATGAAATTCCAAAAATAGATATTGGATTACGCTTGGAAACTGGTCTGTTAATCTGGGCATGATTAAGTTATGATTAGGTCGTTGACTGGGCCACATCAGTAGGGCATTGAACCCCACCTCTTGGTGGGTAGGGGAATCAAATATAAAAGGCATGGCAAAGGACAGAGAGAGAAGTTTTGAGTTGGAGTTGTGATGTGGAGTCTTGAGCTGGAGCCCTGGGAAGTAGTGTACAGAGGAGCTTGGTCGTGAGGAAAGAGAGAAGGCCCTGGGAACAGAAGCAAGCCATTTGCCTGATAGTCTATAGCTGGCCTTGTGGCACAAAGCAAGACTGAGCCCAGAGAGAGGCAAGCCCTGGAAAGAGAGGAACCCAAGATTCTAGACCCTGGCAAACATCAGCAGCTGTCATGCTCTAACACATGGCAACAGACTTTGGTGAAGGAAGAAATTTATACTTTATGGCCTGGTAACTGTATGCTTCTACCCTAAATAAATATCTTTTATAAAGACCAACAGATTTCTGGAATTTTGCATCAGAACCCCTTTGGCTGACTAGTACAGACCTTTTGCCTTTCATCACTGCAATATCTGGTGTCTAGTCTGTACTGTGGTACCTTCTCCCTCTCATTCCACAGTGTCTCACTCTTTTTCATTTTGTTTTCAAAGAAGTTTTAGGTCACAGCACAGTCACACACAGATTATAGGAGACTCTCATATAACCAACATCCCCCCCTTTCTCCCCCCCATATTAATACCTTTTTAAATGTGGATGGTACCTTTGTTATAACTGATATACACATAGTGAAACATAGCTACTAAACATGGTGTGTGGTTTATTGTATAGTTTACATTTTAGATTGTACACTTTTATAAATTTTGATGTTTAACATGGTCTGTGTCCATCATTGTAAGATCAAGTAGAACACTTCCATTGCCCACTAAATCTCCCCTGTTTGAGGTATTCTACTCCTCCCTCTCCCTCCCCTCAGGGCCCACATTAACCCCCTGGCTTCACTCCTTGGATGACAAGATTCATAGTTACATGCAACAACACTGAGGTCTTGACACACTTTTTTGTCCTTCCCTATTAGGAACTGCCCATGCTCTTGAGAGAATCCTACCTCTCTATTTGTGAACAAATCTGTCCTCCTGAGTATGGGAATAATCTTTTGCTTTTGTTTATTTTTTATCATGCTTTCTTATTTTCAGTTACATTTAGTTCTGTAAGTATTACGTCTTTCTTTCTCCTTTCTTTGAAGTTAGTTTGTTGTTCATTTTCTAATTCTTCCAGATTAGGAGGTCTTTCTAAGAACTCTAGGTTAGGTCTTTGGTTTTTGCTCTTTCTTCTTTTTTAAAATAGGCATTTATAGCTATGACTTTCCTTCTCAGTAGAGCTTTTGTAGCATCCCATAGGTTTTGATATATTGTGTTGTCATTTTCATTTGTTTCAAGTTGTTACTGATTTTTTTTTTTTTTTGAGATTTCCTCCTTAACACACTGTTTGTCTAATAGTTTTCAGTTTAACTTCCATGTCTTTGTGCCTAATCTGGTTCTTCTTGATTTCCAGCTTCATTCCATTGTGGTCAGAGAAATTACTTTGTATAATTTCAGTATTTCTGAATTCATTAAGCACAGTTGTGCTGTGACATAGCATATGGTCTATCCCAGAGAATGATCTATGTGCACTCGAGAAGAATCTATATTCTGATGTATTTGGATGTAATGTTGTGTATATGTCTATCAGGGTCATGTTGTCTAATGTATTATTCAAAGTCTTTGCTTGTTTTTTGATTCTACATCAAGATAGTCTGTCTAATGGTGATCATGGTGTATTAAATTTCCCCACTATAACTGTATAGGCATCTGTTTCTCCACTTAGCCTTTCCAGTGTTTGCCTTACATATTTTGAGGTGCTCTGGTTAGGTACATAAATATTTATGATTGTTCTTTCTTTTTGCTTGATTACCCTTTTTAGTAATATATAGTGTCTTCTTTGTGTCTTACAGTAGTATAGCATTTAAAATCTATTTTGTCAGATATTAGTATAGGCACTCCTGCTCCTTTTTGGTTATTGTGTGTTGGTAAAATTTTTTTCCAACCATTCACTTTCAGCATGCTTGTATCCCTGGTTTAAAGATGAGTTTCTTGTAGACAGCATATAGATGGTTCATATTTCCTTATCCTTTCTGCCATTCTGTGTCTCTTGACTGGTGAGTTTAATCCAGTAAAATTCAATGTTATTACTGTCAAGGAATTACTTATATTAGCCATATTTTCTTTAGGTTTATGTATGCCATATGTTGTTTTTATTTATGTTTTCATCTTTTTAGTTTTTCTTACAATCTCCTCCAACTCTCTCTCTCCTGTTTTTTCCTTTCAACCTGAAGAACTTCCTTTAGTATTTCTCGAAGTGCAGGTTTCTTATTGACATACTTTCTTAATTACTGTTTATCTGTGAACATTTTGAGCTCTCAATTTTTGAATGCCAGGTTTCCTGGATGGTGAATTCTTGGATAGAGGTTTTTTTTCCTTTTAGCAACCTTAACTATATCATACTACTGCCTTCTTGCCTCCATGGTTTCAGATGACAAATCAGCACTTAATCTTATTGAGATTCCCTTGTATATAATGGTACTCTTTTCTCTTGTTGCTTTCAGTATTCTATATTTGTCTTGAGCATCGGGCAATTTAATGAGTATATGTCTTGCAGTAGGTATGTTAGGATTTATACTGTTTGGGGTCTGCTGTGCTTCCTGGACATGTATGTCTATCTCCCTCAATAGGGTTTGGGTATTTTCAGTCATTATTTCCTCCAGCACCCCCTCTGTCAACTTTCCCTTCTCTTCTCATTCTAGGATGCCTATAATGCATATGTTTGTGTGTTTCTTGTTGTCATTCATATCCCTAAATCCCTGCAGATTTTCTTCTATCTTTTTATCTATTTGTTCTATCTCTTTGATTTCAGATGTACTGTCTTCCAAATAGCTGATTCTTTCTTCTGCCTGTTCAAATCTCCTGTTATGTGCTTCCAGTGTATTTTTGATTTCATGGATTGTGTCATTTATCACCACCTTATCCGTTATCTTTTTATGTATCATTTACAATTTCTTCAGAATGTTCTTCTAGTGTCTTCTTAATATCCTTAATCTCTTCTTTCAGTTCATTAAGTTGATTCATGGTATTTTTGGACATCTCTGATTAGTTGTTCCATGTTCTGCATCTCCTCCTGGTTTTTAGTTTGTTCATTGAACTGGACCATGTCATCCTGTTTCTTAGTATGGCTGTAGCCCTGTCCCTACCCCTTGCAAAGAAGGAAAGTGGGAGTATGAGAGAGAAAGAAATAAATACAAGAAAAATTAGAGATGTAATGAAAGAACAACAACAGAAAACACAAGATATTAAGCTGAAGGAGAGAAAAGAAATAGGTTAGGTAGAATAAATCAGTAAACCAAAGAAAAAAGAAAAAGAAACAAGCAGAGAAACAATGGAACAGGAAACACAACAAACATGAAACAAGACAGCAGTGACTCATTTAAAAAAAAGGAGATAGAAGAGAAAAAAAAAAAACACACAGCAAAAGAGCCTTATCTCTTAGACCCACAATGATCTTCTCAGGCTGCTGGTGTTCATCAATCACGCACCCTGCTGCCTGCCCTCTGCATGTTTTGAGCCAGGTTTTAGTGAGTAAAATAAGGGCAATCACATACACAAAAAAGGGGGAGATTTCGACGCTAACGGCGGCGCCCGCAGCACCTTGTCTCCAGGTGCGCGGGCGGGTAGGAAGGCGGGGGATTTGGCCTGATGGAATCTACTATGGAGACAATCGGTTTAACACGGTGAGTGAGTCAGGAACAACCACGCTGAAAGCTCAACGTCGAGTCCGACCCCTGCTGACCTTTCTTCCATTGATGGGGAAACTGAGACACGGAGAGTAATGCCCAGTACCATGGGCTGGCTGTGCCCACCCCCTCTGTCCCAGAAGACTTTGCTGACAAAGATGTGACAGGTACCAGCTCTCTCGTCAACTGCAACCTCCGACTGTACAGCTTTGTGGGTGACCTAAGGTCTGGGCACTATGGCCAGGGCCTACTCCGCCCCCCCTCCTGGGCCCAGCCCCAGGACAACCCCCAGACACCTCACAACCTCAAGCGGGGTCCCCACCCCCACCTCCGCCTTCCACAGCTCCCCCACCGCCTCCCCTACTGCTGGAACTGCAACCCCCACCTCTACCCAACATGACCCCACCCCCACCCCCAGTATTGGGAGCCTTATTCCCCCCATCGCCCCTTTCCTACCCCTCCACAGCGGCCCCTACTGACTTCATTCCCCTTGCCCCAAGCTTGGCCTTTCTAGCCCCCCCACCTCCCCCTATGCCAGCACCCCTAGCTCCAGTGCCTCTTTGTACACCAACCGGGCCTCACTTCTTTTCCCCCAGGGTATCAACAAGTGGAAATCAGAGGTAGCATTGAATGGCAGGCAGCCAGAGGACTCCAGAACCAGCCCCTCAAGGAACCCTGCTGAACCCCTGGGACCCAAGCCAGAGTCCCACCTCACCTCCCCGGTTCATTCAAGGTGCCTCCGCCAACCCCAGTAAGGACTTCATCCATCCCAGTTCAGGAAGCACAAGGGGCTCCCCTGGAGGAAGGAGGGGCCACCAAGAATGCCCCCAGCAGACTCTCACTGCCTCCCAGCTTCCATATCTGCCCTGCCTCCCAGGCCTACCCAGACAGGGCCCCAGGGCCAGACAGCCTAGGGTGGCTCAGAGCTGCAGCACCAGCCAGCCCAGGGCTGGGCCAGGTCCAGTTCTGGACACAGGAACACACTGAGACCCCACCATCAGCCCCTCCCCTGCTCCCACCTGTACCCCCACTCCCTCCCCCAACAACCCCCCTTCCTCTGGCTGCCCCTCCTTTGCGTTCTGCTGAGAAGGCAGCCCCTCCAACTGCTGGGCTTGTGAAAAGCCCCAAATCCAGTTCTGCTCCCAAACCCAACCCCAAGACCCCCAGCCCTGAGGAAACAGCCTCTTCAGCCCCTGTGGAGTGGCAGGATCCCAGCCAGATGGAAAAGTTGCAGAATGAGCTGGCAGCCTATCTCTGTGGCTTCAGGAGGGAGGACCTACCCCTCAGTCACAGGCCAGGCCCAACGGTGGCTTCTCAGGGCAAGAAGGGCCCCAACCTGCTGGAAAAGGAGTTCTGCCTGAACCTGCCAGTGAAGGAGACTCTCCCGAGTGTTCCTAAGAAGAGTCCTTGCAGCAGCACCCCGCCAGAGAAGGAGGCTACTGCGAGTCTGACCCTTCCCCCTGTGGACTACATCCCCCAAGACGTCCCAACTCCCAGTGTCCAGCGGATTTGAAATGAGCTGGAGTCCAGGCTTACCTCTTCAGCAGAAAAGGAAGCCAAGCCCAGCATGGAGTCCCTGCCTCCCAAACCCCTGCCAGAAGGGGGAAGAATCTTTGAAAATGGGGCTAATCATGGCAAATTCTCCAAGCCTCTAGCTAAGAATCTGCCACCTCCAGCCACCACACCTCTGTCAATCAGGCCACTCCAGACCAAGGCTACCCCTGGGCCAGTCACATCACTCAAGACCATGCCTAGGCAGCCATGCCACCTAAGCCTACACCTGGGCCAGCCATACCATCTATAGCCTTAACTCTGCTCACCACAGCATCCCAACTGACAGCAAGTTAAGACCCAGTCCTTGCTGAGCATGAAGAGAAGCTAGTGGAATTTCAAGAATTTGCAGTGCCCTCCCAGCCAGAGGCTGAGGGGTCCCCATCAGAGGCAAGTAACCTGCCCACACAGGGATTCCCCTTATCTCCAACCCTCCCACCAAAGAAGTCTCCTGGCCAAGAAGAGGTGTTGTTTCTCTACAAGCCGGACCGCAGACAGATCAGCTCCAGCAGAGAGGTTGCTGTGGTGATGCCCACCCTGGCCAGGGGAGAAGCTTTGGGGTCAGAGGAGCCTGTGGAGGTGAAGGAACCCCAGGGGCTGCCCCCCAAACCTCCCACCTCTGTCCAGCCTGCCGAGGAACCCCTCAGGCACCGGGTGACTGGGGAAGTGGTGGCCCTGCTCCTGGCAGCCAGGCAGAAGGCTCAGATGGGGAAGCCAGGAGGGGCTGCTCTGGGCCGCTCCTCCCTGCCGGGGAGTGTCCGCAGCCACAGCCGCCAACCCGAGGCAGGCTCTGACAGCATCTTCTACAGCGAGGGCCGGCCCAACTCCTTCACCGTGGTCCCCAAGCCATCGAAGGAGGCAGAGGATTTCCCGCTGGCCTCTTCAGTTCAGCCCGCGGTACCCAGTCAGTGGAAGCTGCAACCCCACAGAAACCCAGAAAACACAGAGCCAAGCCACTGGCACACGGGGAAAAAGCAGAACCCAGGCCCCTGTAGCCTGGGGAAGACCAGCTCCCTCTAACCTCCCCCAGAGTTGCCCGCTGCCCAAGTCCTTGTGTCCCCACCTTCTCTTTCCTACAAGAAGGAAGAGGCAGAGTTCAGCTTTGAGGTCATCCCTCCACCGCCAGAGTTCAGCAATGACCCTGAGCCCCCGGCCCCGCCCTCCAGTATCTGGGCCTCAGGAGCTCCCCTCCCAGCAACAACTTCTCGGATTGGGGCAACCCTGGGACAAGAGCCCTGAGGCCACCCCGGCTCACAGCTCCTCGCGCTTCCCTATGGGGGGTTCACTGCTTTGGGGCCCGAGGCCTGGAGCGTTTCTCTCGTGGAGGTCGTTCGCTCATCAAGAAGTGCCTGTTTGTCGGGGAGCCTCACCAGAGCCCCGGGCTGCCCCGCAGGGCCACCGGCCGCGCCTGCGCACCCCCAATTGCTTCGGGCCCCTTCCCGGAGGGCACTTCGGAGCTAACACAGGTCCTGAGATGCGGTGCATCAACTCGGCGGGCTGGGCGCACCCCAGAGCCCTGCACGCGCAGAATGTCCATGGAGGGTTTCCCCCGCGGTGCGCCCTAGGCGGGGGGCGGCGGGGGCTCTGGAGAGGCCAAGTTCCAAGCCCCGGGCAGCGATTACCGCTTGGCTCCTCCTATGGGCAGGTCTCCCCACAGCGCCCCCCACTGTGGCAGCCCAATCAACACACTCCCTGTGAGGCCTGGGACCAGCCATCCCATCTCCTATGCCTACTCAGGGGCCTATTGGAAAGTTGCCTCCTGAGGCTGGGGTTCTCTCAGGTCTGCTCTGAGGGGTCAGATCTGGGCACTTGTTTTTGTGGGGGGTGGGGTGGGAAGTGTTAGGCAGTGTGACCTAGTCAGAGGAGTCTTTGTTCCTTGAAGACAGACAACAGAGCAGCAGTGGCCTGGGGAAAATCAAGAGTGGATTCTCTTTCACAAAGCAATGGCATGGCTATGGACCAATTTTGCCTATGAGGGTGGGAGGTGGAAGGAGGGAGGAGAGGAGGAACTTTTAAGGGCCTGGAGCCCGAATTTCTGCAATCAGGTACTATCTGCTTCAGCAAGACTTATTTAAAGCAGTTTTATAAATATGGCCTCTATCCTATCCTAAAAGCAAGGGGTAGGGAGCTGAATTGGAACCCAATAGGATGGCTGTGGTTGCCTGTCGGACCATCACATAGGGGGTGCAGAAAGCTACAGCTTGACCTCTTTAGCCTCAACCAGTTCACCAGCTGCCACTCTGAGAGGTTGTCCCTGGGATTCCTAGTAGAAGCCACATTGGCGAGACCAGAAATGTGCAGCATATGGAGATGATACTGGAACAGAAGCGCTTTTCATTGGCTAAGGGCGGGGTGGGGTGATTGATTGTTCATTTATCCCTTCCCTCAGCCTAGAGGGCTCTTGGCAAGTTTGAGATGGGAAATAGGCTTGCTTTTCTACTCAGACCCAGGTGGCCATGATTTGGGGGATTGGACCTGAGATGCCAGAGACCTGGGGCTTGAAAACAGAGGTCTTAAGAGCCCAGGTCTCATATGGGATTTGGAGAAGGCATCATCCCCAAAGTACCCCTCCCAACCCTGATACTACATGTCACCAATATTATTGAGGCCTTAAAATGTGTGCTTAAGATGCTGGAAGGTCTTGGAGAGTGGGAGACAGCAGGGATGGGAATAGAGGTCTGTGAGGCATTTGCTGCAGACAAGGAAGGCATTTTGGAAAGTTACAAGTGGTAGGACTAATAACTTTCCAAAACTTTCTGAACTTGCCAGTTCAGAGCAAGGGAGTCTTACCAGTAGGGTGACCATTTGTCATTTGCCTGGGCAGTTCAGCTTTAAGCTTGTTTTCCAGTGAATTAGATCCTGTCCCACTTTCAAAAGTGTCCTTCTTTGGATAATATATGATCACCAAACTTGTCAGGAAACAATATCCATTGGTCTGTCCTCCCTGTCTTCAAGTCCTGGTGGGCTGAATTCCTGGGGCAAGGGCAAACCAGGCTGCCTTGGAAAGGGAGAAGGGCAGGGGAGGGGCCCCCTGCAGAGAAGCAAGCTGGAAGGGGGCAGCCAGGAAGCAGTTCCCTTTGGGGGACAAGATTTTGGACCATAATGATCTGTGGTACCCAGTCAAGGTACTATGTAGTGAGGACAACAGGTGAGCAATTTCAGGGTGAGAGAGTGCAGAGGTGGGCAGGCTCCCAGGTGGCCGAGACCAGCCAACACGATGGGGCAGTTTCTGGTTCCCTGTGTTGAAGATGAGAACCCCACCCTTAATGCCAGCACTGGCTCTCTCTATATGTATGTATTTTCCCTGTGCAATGTTTTTATAAGACTTCCCTAACTTATCTGCTGTGTTCTGGCTTGATGGGTAGGGTGTGGACTCTCAGCTGTATATTTTTCTGGGGCAGGAGGGGAAGGGCTGGGTGTCACTTGGCTTGGGAAATAAATAGGCTAGCTTGGACTGGCCTCCAACTGTAGGAAAAAAAAGAAACTTTTCTTTTTTAAAAAATAAGAGATCCCAAAAAAGCTAAAACAATGAGAATGCCTATATGTTCCCTATTGTAAAGTTTCAACTGGATGCCTGATAACCTGATGGATCACTTCTCAAAGAAGAGCCAGGAATTGAACCAGGGACCTTGTATATGTTAGGCAGGAATTATTCTACTGAGCTATTCTGCCTCCTTAGGTTAATTAGCCTTTCAGAAGTCTATCCACCCCTTTTCCTTCAGGTAGGTTAGATTCCTGAAGTCTGCTGGAGTCTGCTGATCAGCCGCCTGTCTCTGCCTCCTCTCTGATGTAATTCCTCTCTTTATCTAGACAACTAGGCATGACAGCCTGCCTGAGCAGATCCCTTTCCCTTCTTTTGTTGATTCAGTGTTCCTTCTGATATTCTTGGGGGGCCTAGCTGGATAAACTCACCACAATGAAATCACTCTCCACCCTCCCAGACCTCTCTTCTTCTCAGGGAATCTGCCATCACACTCCTGATTGGAGCAGGGAGCAGTGGCTCCACCTAGGCAGTCAGCCCTGAGGGCAGGGTATTTGGGCTGCTTCCAGTCACAGAGGCAACCCAAGATTTTCCCCTGGCTTCCCTATTTGTCCAGTACTCTCCTAGATGACTCAGAGCACCTTCCCATTCTATATAAATCCAAAGGAGATGGCAGGGAGGAAAATGTCTGCTCTCCTCTCAGTTAGATACAATTCACCAGGAGTTTTACCCTCACTTAATATTTTGGGGGTGGGATTGAGCCCTTCCCAACAACTGGGAGTTTTAATAGCTAATGATTAGTTGTTTTGGCTTATATGTTTCTCTGACCCTCACTGTCCTGTTAGTTGTGAAGTAGTATTCTGGTTTGCTGTACCCCAAAACAGATTTCCAAGGCAGCCTCTGGTTCATTCTCCACTGTTTTAGTGAGAGCTGAGCCTTATCTGCCTAACCCATTGACCATGTCCCCACAATCAATTCCTCATTGCACCTTCATGAAAAATTCCTTTGAATCACATAAATGTTTAAGTTTGAGGAGGTCCCATTTATCCAAGTTTTCTTTTGTTGCTCATGGTTTTATTGTGAAGTTTAAGAATGAACCACCTACCACCAGGTCCTGAAGATGTTTTCCGATATTTTCTTCTAGAACCTTTATGGTTTTTGCTTTAATATTTTGGTCTTTGATGCATTTTGAGTTATTTTTCATATAAGGTTTGAGATAATGGTCTTCTTTCTTTCTTTTGGATATGGATATCCAGTTCTCCCAACACCATTTGTTGAACAGGCTGTTCTACCCCAGGTGGGTGGGTTTGACAAGCTTTTCAAAAATCACTTGACCACAGATGTGAAGGACTATTTCTGAACCATCAATTTGATTCCATTGCTCTGTTTCTATCCTTATGTCAGTACCATGCTGTTTTACCACTGTAGCTAGGTAATATGATTTAAAGTCTGGAAGTGAGTGTCCTCCAACTTCAGTTTTCCTTTTTAAGATGTTTCTTGATATTTGGGGCCCCTTACCATTCAAAATAAATTTTATAATTGTGTTTTCCATTTGTTTAAAAATGCTGGTAGAATTTTTATTGGGGATTGCATTGAATCTGTATATCAATTTGGCTAGAATTAGTCTTCCAATCCATGAGCATGGAATGTTCTTCCAATTATTTAGATCTTTTAAAATTTCTTTTAACTATGCATTTTAGTTTTCTGATTACAAGTGCTTTACATGACTACACTGTATTTTTATTTCACTTATTGTTCCTTTCATTCCCATAAGACTTATTTTTTTATACATGTTTTCAAATTTTTCTTTGTGTTCACCCAGTGTCTTCTTAATATCCTTAATCTCTTTGGTTAGGCTAATGTGTAAACTAGGCCAGGTAATTGTGCCCAGTTGTTTGGTCAAGCAATCACTGGGCTAATTGTAATACAAGGACATTTATGGGCTTTAGTCATCAGTGAGTTCACTGCATAGATGGCTGATTACATCTACAATCAACCAGGGAGACTGCTTTCAGCAATGAGTGATGTTTTATCCAATCAGTTGAATGCCTTAAAAGGGGAAGTGATTTCAGCATTTAGAGAGAATTTCCCAGCTCATCCTTGGTCAGCCAACATCTCCTGGAAACTCATCAAAGACCTTCATTGGACTTTCTTTGCAGCTTCTGGTTTGCAGCTTGTATGTGGAACCTGGACTTATGCATCCCCACAGTCACATGAAAGACTCCTATAAAATCTCATACTATTTACAGATATCTCCTATTGATTCTGTTCCCTAGAGAACCCTGACTAATTCAGTGAGCTCCAAATGTCCAACTATTCAGTTTTTGTTAGCCAAAATCACCCACAGTTACCTGGAGAGGCTGGTGCAGGTCCCTCCAGCTTCCTCCATACCAGAGGTAGGGCTGGAGCCTAGGCTAGGGTTACAATCTAATCTTGTTGGAAATAAGCTGGTCCGTATCTTCACTGTGATTTTCAGTCAGCCCTCCTTCCCCTCATGCTGGGGGCAGAGATAAAATGGTGACTACTAGCCTTTTGGACATGTTCAAACTTTAGCTGTTCTTAGGATTATAATTTAGCCAGCCAAGTTTACTAATCAGTAGCTCAAGATGGTGCCCAACTATCTCTTCCTCCCCCATTTTGGGGAGATGAAGCTTCTAACTCCAGCCACGGAATACTGCCAAAGGCAGCTTGTGCTGCTGGTGGAGTATGGGCACTGGCCTCTTTTGCATGAAGTGCTCTACTCATGAATCTTCTTTGCAGATGGGCAGTCTCCTCCTTCCTTTCTTACAAGAATATTGCAAAATGCTCTTCTGGTCTCCTCAGACCCTCAGATAAGTGTGTTAGATAGCACTGCTGTTTGTGGCTGCTTACTCTGCCACCATCTTGCCACTTCCCCCAAGCTGTTGTAATATTGATTGTGATTGTGTTGATTCTGTAAATCATTTTTGGTAGAATTTACATCTTAATAATATTTAGACTTCCAATCATGAATACAGAATGTTTTTTCATTTATTTACATTTTCTTTTATTTTAGCAATATTTTAATCTCAGCCTTTTGATTGGAGCATTTAATTCATTTGTGTACATTCAAAGTAACTACTGATTATGCAGAAATTTCCTCTTCCATTTTGCTCTTTAGACTTCATAAGTCATAACTTTATTGAACTTCAAGTTTTCCATTAATACTTAATGTCATGTTTATTTGACTTTTTGTATTGTATCCTATTGAGTCCTTTCTCATTTCTTTGTGGATATATTTTTCATATATTTTCTCTGTGTTTACTATGGAATTAAAATGTAACAATCAAATATATATGTCTTTTTTATTTAATACCTACTTAACTTCAGTAGCATACACATAAACTGTTCTTAGACTCCACTCTCTATGCTTTTCTTGGATACTTGTTACAAATTATATGTTTGTATCTTTTTATGTTCAAAACCATAAAATCATATTTTATAAGAAATAAGAAGTGGAGTTACATGGCCCCAAAATAAATACAATACTAATTGTATTCATAACTACCTAGATGTTTACCTTTACAATAGACCTTTATTTATTTATGTCACTTTGATCCACTGTCCAGTATCCTATCCTATCAGTTTGAAGAACTTTCTTTAGTTTTGCTTGCAGGCTATCTCTAGTGTTAATGATTTCCCTCAGCCTTTGTATTTCTGGTAATGTTTTAATCTTTCCCTAATTTTTAAAAAGGAAAGCCTTACCAGATATAAAATCTTGGTTGACAGTTGTTTTGTCTCAGCACTCTAAATTGTTTTCTGTCAACACTTGAAGGTGCAATGCACTGCTTCCTTGCTTCCATGGTTTGATGAGGAATTGGATCTTACTCTTGTTTGGACTTTCCTGTATGTAACATATTACTCTTGCAGCTTCCAGTAATTGCTTCTTGTCCTTTGCATTTGACAGCCTGACCACCATAAGTCTCTTCATGTTTATCTTGTTTAGTGTTTGATGGGTCACTTGGATGTACATAGTTACATTTTTTACCAAGTTTGGGAATTTTACTGTAATTCCTTTGAATATTCTTTCTGCTCCTTTCTCACTTTCTGCTGTTTCTGTGACTCCATTAATGCATAGATTGCTATGCTTGACGATGGTCCACAGGTCTCTTATTCTATTTTAGATTTTTTAATCTATTTCTTTCATCTTTCTGTTCCTCTTTTAGTTCACTATTTCTTCTGTCAGCTGCAATCTGCTATTGAATTTCTCCTGGGAATTTTTCAGTTCAAATATTGTAGTCTTCAGCTCCAATATTTCTGTTTCATTCATTTTGAAAAGGAACCCAAGTCAGTCTTTCCCAATCAGAACAAGGCCAGGGATCCAAAAAAGGAGCATCATATGGCTCCAAATGCCCTGGTGAAGGGATAAATTAGAGGCCAAGAAGGGTTTTACAATCTTCTATGGCTCATTGATGCTATATTTTCTTGTTTCATTTCTTGTCAATAAACACAGACCTTTTTCTATATTTTGTAGAACTGAAGAAGTGTACAGTCTTTATGTTTCCTCTGCTCCTTTTCCTGGGGTAAGTCGGGACACTGATTGCCTTCAGAGGCATTCCCCTAGTGATTGGAAATAGCTAATTTAAAGAAGTGATAAGTGATCTGACTATAAATCCCAAATTGTTGGAAAACTAGGTATGCATATCCCACTCTTGCACCAGAAAGCTGCACCAGGAGCTGGAGTTGATTACCTCATTGCAGCATGCAACATATTAGGGGAAAGAGTGACTTATAGCCACTGCACAGAAAGTGCTATACAATGGTGTTTACTGCAGTTAACCAGCTCTTTCTCTCACTTTTGCCAGGATGCTGCATAGTGTTCTCCTAGACAAGGGAGTTTCAGAATAATTTTTCAGGCAGTTCTTGCCTGTTTAATAGTTGCTCTGGTGGAGGCACTGATACCTGGAGCATCCTACTCCATCCCCTTCCCACAATATTCTGCAGAAAAGCTTACTTACAACTTAATTATCTGCTAAATATATGAACTTTAAAGTATTAGTGACCATTAAAATGGTTTGTATTATTTTTCATTTTTATAGAACATGGTAATTTAGAAATAATTTTAATTATAAAATGCAAGTTGAGCAGCACAAGTCCAAAAGTTAAGCAGATGGTGATACATAGCTTGTATTGATGAGAAAAATGGATTTGAGAGAGAGTGTAATGCAAGAGCACATTCAAATTGAACATAGAAATAAAAGCTTAGGCCCTATATCTTAGACTACTTTTTAAAAACATTAATTTTCTCATCCTCATGTATGCCTCATTGCCTGCATATATGTCCCTTCTCATAATGAGGATTTGCTAATATTCTTTCCGATTGCAAAATAGGCAAAGTAAAGAAAATAGTGCAAAATGTTCACACATAATCTGCCCAACTAGAATATACATAATAAGCATATTCTATGTCTCCTTATATCATTTTGTGCATATATTTCATATATTAGTTTTCACATACAATACATGAGTTAAATTTCTAAACATAACAAAGAAAAAAGAATTATTGTCCTAGAAGTGGTATAAAAATATAAATATATACAGCAGTATAAAGATGAATATTAAAATTAACCATAAATCCAATGCTTACAGGCAATGTTGAATACGATTTGGTTTATTTTTCTTGTTCTTTTTAATCATGTCATCTGTGGATAGAGATAGATTTACCTCTTCCCAGTCATGTTTTATGCCTTTTATTGCCTAACAGCCTTGGCTAAATTGTCTAGTGAAACTTTTAATACATGTGTTGATAATTGACTTCCTTGTCTCACTCTTAATCATAGGTGATAAGCTTTTATATTTCATAAATAAATATAATGCAAGCTGTGCATATTTAATAAATGATCTTTTTCAGGTTATATAAGTTTCTATCTGTTCATAGTTTGTTGAGTATTTTCATCATCAATGAGGTGGTGAATTTTGCAAAATGCTTCTTCTATATTGATTGAGATGACCATGTTTTTCCCTTCATTTTAAGAATGTGGTGTATTACCTTGACTGATTTCTCATATATTGAAATTCCCTTGGATTCCTGGAGTAAATCTCAAATTATAATGGTGTATAGTCATTTTAATATGCCACTGAATTCAGTTTGCTAGTATTTGCTCCAACCATCATACCATGTAAATTTTTTCAAAATGAATTTTAGACTTAAATTTAAAACCAAAATTTTTAAAACTTCTATAAGTAAATATAGGGCAAAGTGAACTTGGTTTATACCAGAGTTTAGCAAATTAGGGCCAAACCTAGTTTACAGCCTGTTGTGTGTAGTAAAGTTACATTGGAGCACAACTATGTATTGCTTATGTTTTTTTTTTTTTGTGGTCTACAAAGGGACAATTAAATATTTACAACTGAAGCTTACTGTCTGGCCCTTTGATTAAAATGTTTTCCAATCTTGGGTACAGTAAATGTTTCTGATATAATACATGAAAAGTACAACTTAAAAATTTGGTAAATTTGACTTTAAAACAATTTTTTAATCCTGCTCTATAAAAGACACAGTTAAGAGAATAAAAATAAAGTCACTGATGAGGACAAAATATTTGCATATTATGTATGTGATAAAAGACTTTTAGCTGGAATTCAAATGCTTCTTCAAATTCAATAATAAGAAAATATGTGCCCAATTAAAAAAATGGACACAAGATTTGAACAGAAGCTTCACTAGAGAAGATGTATAGATGGCATTAGAAGACATTAAAAGATATTCAACATCAATAATTTTAGGTAAATTCCTGTTAAAACCACATAGGTATACCACTACACAATTATTAGAATGTTTTAAATAAGACAGCCCATAAAAACTAATTATCATAAACTTTTGGTCAGAATTGGAAATGATAAAAGTACTTTAAAAACAGCTTGTTGGCTTATTAAATCAAATATATATTTACCACAAATCTCTGCCTTTCCATTACTAAGGTTTATCCAACAGAAATGAAAAGCATATGTCCTCATAATGACTTGAACTTGAAAGTTCCTAGAGGCTTTAGTTATAATTGTCAAAATCTTTTAGTAACACAAACATACGTAATTGGGTGAAGGAATAACCATATTGAGGTATATTCTTACAGTAGAATACTAGGTAAAGATTAAAACAAGACAAATTGATTTTCTTACAATTCTGCAGGTCAGATGTATGATATGGGTCTCCCTCAGCTAAAATGAAGGTGTCAACAGTGAAACATTCCTTTCTGGAAGCTCTTGGGGAGAATCTGTCCCATTTTCCAGATTTTAGACCATGCTTGCATTATTTGCTTCATGTTTGTATTTATATCTTCACCTTCAAAGATGGCAACCATCTTCAAAGTGAGCTTCCCATTTTCAAAGCCAGCTGTGGGTCAGTAAGGCTTTTGGACATTATTTCATTTTGACAGGGATCTTTCTGCCTCCTTTCTCAAATTTTAATGACCCAATAATTACATGGAGACCACCCACATAGTCCAGGATAATCCCTCTATTTTAGAGTCACATTATTTCCAACATTAATTACATTTGCAAATTTAAATTCCCTTTATCTTGAAGCAAAACAAAATCCCAGATTCTGGGTTCTAAGATGTGGACATTTTTCAGTGGCCATTATTGTTCCTGTGACAAAATTCTAAAATAATTTCTTCAAGCAGAATTAAAATGACTCTTTAAGGAGATATAGTCATAGAGAAAGAAATGGAAATCAATGGCAATATCAGCAATAATTAATCAAAGTATGTTTATTTGATATATAAATGGATAATGACTGAAATAGAGTTTTATAAACAAAAGTGCAAAGATTTTTAAAATTCAAAAACATTGTGTAATAGCTTGAGACTATATGTATCCCAGAAAAAGGTCTTCATAAAGCTGTCCCATTTCTGTGGGTGTGAACCTATTGTGAGAGTGATCTTTTGATTAGATTACTTCAGTTGAAGTGTGGCCCAGGGTAGTTCTTAATCCTTCTATTGGGGTCATTTATAAATGGGAGGAAAATGGAAAGGGAGGTGGAGAGAAAGCTACTGAAGCAGAGAAAAAGCCACTGAATCAGAAAGAAAGTCATGGAAGTCAGAAGGTGAAAGCAATAAAATGCAGAAGAGAAGGAAAGGACTAGCAGATGCTACCATGTGTCTTGTTATGTGATAGAGCAGTGCAGGATCACTGACAACTGGTCTTTGGGGAGAAAGCATCAGAGTATGATGTCCTGATTTAGACATTTTTCTCACCTTCACAACTGTAAGCTCAAAAGTTAATAAATTTCTATTGTAAAAGCTAACCCATTTCTGGTATATTACTTCCAGCAGTCTACTAGAAAAAATCATATAGAATTTAAATTATGCTAACAGTGATGCAAAAATTAGATATGGGCTAAAAGGGGTTAAAATAGCACTAAGTTTCTAAGATACTGAAGTGAAAAGTAATAAACTAATATTTTAATAGTATAAGACTAACTATTTTTATTCCTCAGATATCCACAATGGTTAACATAAAGTATTTAACCAAAAGTAATACATAAAAATGAAGTAAAAATGTTTGATTTGTTCTAAAGTATTTGAGATAGCTAAAAAGGAAAAGGATTTTAAAAATGGGTCAGATAGAAAACACAGCATAAAAAATTAATTCCAATCTGTCAGAGACTATATTAAATATATGTGGGCATTTAAAATTCCACTTCCATGAAGATAGATTGGTTGTAGTTTCTCTATTTTTCCTAATAAGTACAACTAAAATAGTAAGTTTTATATATAGAAACCATGGGAAAAAATCATTGAAATGCGGGGAAAAGAAGGCAGATGAATTAGAATTCTTAGACCCAAGTAATGTTATGGTACCAAGTTCCCTGGATTTTCTTTTTGCATCCTATAATCTAACATTGGAGCTTAATATGATAGCCTAAGAGATGAAAAATAACTTCCCCAAATCCTTCTCTCTCTCTAGTCAAATGCCAGGGAAGGGGCAGCATAAAAAGATTACCAGATAAACCTAAAGCCAAGAATCACTCTCTTCTAGCCAATTCCCAACAAAACACCCTCAACTTCTGCCTACTCTGTCCACAAACACTCATGTCAGCAAAGACTGAGAAAGACTGAATTGCGAGCCCTGACTTCCACCTCTGGCAAGCTATAAAATTGTACCAGAAACACCAACCACAGTCAGAGGGCCCAATGTGGGGAGTAGTAAGAAGCCATTACAATTCCTCTAACTAAGGAGGTATCAGTGGAGAATAGTGGGGTCCATAAGTCCCAACTGTGCCCAGGAGAAATGAGGTTAACTCCTCATGGTTGTAGAGACTAAGTGTTCAACTTGGACTTCTACAATTACCTGACAGTAATTAGATGGTAGTGTCTTCCTCTGCCAGAAAAGGATTAACAGAAGTCAGTTAAATCAGGTTTCAGTAAGATCTGGAGACTCATAATAAAATATTGAAAATGTCAATCACTCATTATACTAAGAATCAGGAAGATCTCAAAATGAACGATAAACAAAACCAATAAATATCAGGATAGAGAGGACAGAGATATTATTTGAAAAAAATGTTTTGAAGAAGCAATTATAAGAATGTTACAATGAGAAATTATGAACAAACATAAAACAAATATATATTTTTTAAAGTCTCAGCAAAAAAATAGAAAATATAAGCCTAGAAATAGAACTAATATATAGAACCATGTGAAAATTTTAGAAGTGAAAAATATACTAATCAAGACCAATAGAATAGAGGCCAAAAAGAAAAGTACCAGTGAATGTGAAGAAGAAAAAAATATCAAATCTTTGAAACAGAGAAGATGTAGCTGCAAAAGAAAATGAAAAGTATCTCATGAACCTGTGGAATTAAAACAGAAAATGTGAGATTTATGTCATCAGAGCAATGAAATGAAAGGAGAAAGGAGGAGAGCTAAAAAAGTTTCCAAAGAGTAATGGCTAACTACTTGCAAAATTTGCATAAGACATTAAGACAATAGACTCAAATAGGTTAATGAAGCCCGAACAGGATAATGCCACAGGAATTTGCAAAATGAAAAATCCAAATCAATATTGTGAAAAAAGAGGAAAAAAATTGAAAGCAGTGAGAGAGAAACAAAACCTTAAGTATACTAAAAAAAATTCTCATACCCGCAAGTCTTTCTTTAGAAACCATGGAGCCTGGAAAAAGTGGCACAATACTTCTCAAGGGCTTAAAGAAACATAAACTCAGAGTCCTGTGAACACTGAAGCTAACCTTCAGTGAGTGGGAAATATCAAGACTATCAAATGAGGAAAACTATGGGAATTTCTCAGCAGCAAACTACAATAACAGAGCAGCTAAAGGAAAGTCTTTAATCCAAGCAGTAACAATAAAAGAACAGGAAAGACAGGGAGGAGGGAAGACCAGGATACTCTGATATGGGTAAACAAAATATAATTTCCTTCTCTTCTTGAGTTTCTAAAGTATGATATACAACAAAGCAAAAGTTATAACATTTCCTGACATGGTTCTAAATGTATGGAGAGGAGATATTTAAGAATACTGCTTTTTAAGATTTTAACCAAATTAATTGTCTGAGCTTTGCTTAACAAGTATGTAGGATGCAATTTTACTAAAGAAAAGGAGAATATTTTGTCCTAAAGTAAATAAACTGTTGCAGAATTAGAAACAAGAAAGTATAAGAAAAAACCTGAATAAAGAAAGTTGTAGATGGTTTGTAGAAATGAATTTTGTTCATCATGGACAATGCTGCCTAAGATTTGATAGGTTTATTCATGAGATATTTTAAGTGCTTTCATATCAAACAGTGTATTAAAACAAAACTAGAATTCAGTTTTCTTTTAAAATGATGAGATTTTCTTGGAATACTGGCATTCTCTTAGTGAGAAGTTATAAAAGGCTTCCATAACTATCTGAGGAATCTGTCTAGAAGACAAAGATAACTTGTCTTTTAAGAATAATATCCTCATTGTTACTTATATTTACCTCATCATCTTTTACTGTTTAAGAGAACAAGTATTCTCAATATTTAAGATATCTAAATTTTGGTTTCCTTTATTGTGTAATCATGTTATCTCCTATATCTACTTTTCAAATATTTTATTGTCACTTTGGTTAAATATATAACCAATTATTGTTTATCAGTGACCTATAATCCTATTTAGCCAGGTGATCAAACCTCCTAGGATTTTTGAAATGTTACCTTAACAAAATCATACACTAAATAATATATATATAATTATTTATTTATTATTATTATTTTTTATTATGGGTAAAAATCAAAATTCTCACAATACATACAAACATTTCCAAAATGATGGGGCAGATGAGTGGTGGTGTTCCTGGGTTTGGTGGTGCAGCACTAGGGGGTGGGTGGATTAGGAAGGGCTGGTTCAAATCCCCAGGGCATGTAACTGTGAATCTTGACATTCCATGGGTTGGGAGAGGGGGTATCACAGGCCCTGGGGGGGGCTGGGGAGAAGGGAACAGTCAAGATCTAATGGGTTGTTTGGTGGTCATGGGGAAGGTTTTTCATTACCTTACAGTAATGGACACAGGACATGGTAAATATCATCAAAATTATTAAACTGTATCATCTAAATTGTAAACTATACTGTAAATCACTGACAATGTTTAGTTGCTATATTTTTTTATTTGAAAGTGTCTTTGGGGTTTTCCAGAAAATCAGGATTTTTCTGATTTTTCTCAGGAAATTGAAAAGCATTTGTTCTTTCACTTTGTAAAATGAGAAGTTATAGATATAGTAAGGTTTGTTTGATATGCTATGGGTTGCATAAAAAGTGTTGTTGAATTAAAAAGGCTTTTCTAAATTTTTGGTTAAATTTGTACGGATAAAATGTTTTAAATACTTATAGATTATGTAAAATTTCTAGAGATTTGACAGTATTTGAATTGTTCATGGCATATACTGATATTATTAGAAAATAGTATTAATGTCATTGGTCAATAAATTTATTCTTTAAAATAGTGTTATATTCCAAAAAACAACCGAATTCCTTGTCAATTACATTGTTTTGCTCTGGTGCTTCTCTGAAAGTGGTTGCAGTCAGCAATAGATCAGAACTTCATTTTCACCACAAAAATGGGAGAAATTTGAATGAGACTAAAGATGAGTCTGTAAATAATATTCCATCTGTCAGTTAGCATAACACAAGTAAAACTGTAAAATTGGAACAGTTTCAAATACTTCAACTGGCAGGGCCTTTTTTAACATCTTCGAATGAACTTTATACAGCCACCACGTCCTATGGAATAAGAATATGACTTTGTTTTTTCTCTCTATGTTATCTGAATTGATAGAGACTTTTCCTTTACACAAAGTTAATGCCCTCACAGTAAGTAAAAAATAATAATTTAAAAAATCTGTTAAACTTTATTTTCTCCATCTGGGAATTTCTGCTATTCTCTCAAGTGATAGATATTCCCAGTTTCCTAGAACTGTAATTAAGGATCTTTGCAAGGACTAACCCATCAACAAAATGTTTCACTGTCTGTACAGTTTTCAGTTGTGAGGAAAGATAGAAAGAACTAACACTTAATACAACTTAAATTAGCTAATTATCTGAATTATTCTCTCTAGATAAGTTTAGGCTTCTCCCTTTCCATTTTACATCCTTTACATAAGATGTAGCCCTTTAGGAAAACTCTAGCTACCCCCTTATGTAATCATGAAAGAAGACCCATAAGGCTTATTATTTCTTCTATTTTTACGATACCTCAACTTCTTACAATGAGAAATTGCTAATTGTAGGGTACTAATTGCATATGCTCAGTTCCACCATTCATAGAAATCGGCTGCCATACCTGAGTTTCTTGCAAGCAGATTCCACATAACTGATATTGTATAATTCCAGTCATACGAATAGATACAATATGTAAATTCATAGAGAAAGACAGTAAAGTATACTTTATCAGACCAAGAGAAGGAAGGGTGCATGGGTATTGAATGAATAATGGGAAAACTGTATCCATACAGATGAGAGGAAAATTCTGGTAATGGATGGTGGTGAGGATAGCACAATATTGTGAATGTGCTTAATCTCACTGTATTGTATGCTTGGGAGGTGTTGAGATGAGAAAGTGTATATGTATATGTATATGTATATGTATATGTATATGTATATGTATATGTATATGTATATGTATATATGTTTCCACAATTTAAAAAAGAGAGACCTAAAGAGACTATTAAATGAGATATATGAACCTCGCTGAAACTACTAATGAAGGAGAAATTGGCCAAAAAGGTATTATTAAGCCATATGAAAAAATTGTAATATAATGTGTAAATTTATCAGTGTTAAATTTTCTAAAATTGATAATTCTACTTATGTTGTCTACAAGGGTGAATATGTTTGCTCTTAGGGCAAACAGATGAAAATATGTATTATGTGTTAAAGGAGCGTGATGTGTACAACCTATCCTCAAATGTTTAGAAAATAGATACATTTCTAGATACATGAACAGATATAGATGGGTGAGTAGATGATAGATAGATAGATAGATGATAGATAGATAGATAGATAGATAGATAGATAGATAGATAGATAGATGATAGATAGATAATAGAATGATGCAGCAAATGAGGCAAAATATTAAAAGTTGTTGGATATCTGGGTGGGTGAGAATGTTGGAGTACTACATATGGGTTTTGTATTATTTTACAATTGCCGTGTAAGTTAGAAGGTGTTTCAAAATGAAACTTTTAAAAATGAATATTTACATACCTATTGGCTTTAAACCTGTTGGCAAACCACAGATATATTTTCATTATATTTTGAACAGAAACTTCAGCCTTTATGAATATTACTAACAATTGAGTTTACATGAACACCCTTTACCTCATATTGAGAATCTCTGAAAAACAATGTGCAAAGTGAGCAGAGATCTGTCCAGAGACCCTATTATTGATCCTGAAAGGTAAACTGCAGACCCTGAGTAACATGGCCACAGTATTGAAATCTTCAGATAAGAAATCTAGAAAGAATCTATAACCTGGCAGCAAAATATGTAGCAATGTATTCAATACCAACAATACTACAATAAAATTTGAGTTGGAAACCCAAGATATTTCCAAATGCTTTGGTCTCTTGCTGAAAGAGAGTTCCTCATGGACATAGGCCCTCTTTATTCAAGCATTATTTGTGATAAACATAGTTTCTAGAGGGAACAAGAGTGGAAAACTATAAGGTTTCTTCTTGCTTGCCATAATTAAAATTAATTTTTGACAGAATCTGTTCTTTTTAATAAAGGCAACTGTGAGCTTTGGGCAACAATCCTTGTGGACCAGTGGAATTAATTTCATACTTTGAAGAAATCATAAATCAGGTCCATGCTGTTGAAGAAGGCAATGATCTTTTACTCTAGTTTAACGTAGTAGTCACCAGAACACTCTTTATAAGTTGTATTAATATAATATTGTTAAAAGAAATTGTAATTCAGTTCAATTCAACAACTTTACATTTAGAATCTCACAGTTTATTAAGCAATTCAGCAATTGGCAGCACATCATTCAGATAATGAAAAAGAGTTCCAATGAGGGCATGAAAAGCTCATATAGGGCCAATCTGATAAGTTGTCTCTCCTGGACCAAAACTGGTTTATCAACAGATATTACTTATATGAAATTCTATAGAGTGCATTTCATTTTTTCCATTTTCTTTGAAATCTGCAGATCAATTATTTATGTCTTCTAAAAGAGCCCCTCCTGTCAGAGTCCAAAGCAGCTGCTCATATTATTAAACTTAGTGTCCTCCCATTTGAACATCATTCCAATGTTCTCATTGGAAAGATGGCCAAAACATTCCCATCGCCAGCATTGATTTATGTTCTTGTCAAACAGTTGAGTAGTCATGGTCAGTAATTTTGATCTTTTTAACATTTTTGTTTTGTTTTTGTATTTGTTTCCTTTCTTGATTAAAGTGAGGTAGATTAAAGTGGCTGTTAGATCACATTTAAGAGCCTTGGAGTGGGGTTACAACTAACTAAATAATGTAGAAAACTTTTATAATACTCACATTAACTGTAGGAAAAACATTTAATAAGTGTCAAAAATTATTCAATCTAGTGAGACCTAAAAGACATATATAGAGCATTGCACACATAAACAGCATGATTTACATTCTTCTCAAGTGCTCATGGATCATTCTCCATGATAGAACATATATTGGGTTATAAGAAAAACTCAATAAACTTAAGAAGATTGAAATAATGCAAAGCATTTTCTCTGGTCATAATGGAATAAAGCTGGAAATCAGCAACAGGTGGAGAAAGGGAAAAGTCACAAATATATGGACCTTAAAGAACACATGTTTAAATAATCAGTGGGTCAAAGAAAAAACTGCAAGAAAAATCAGTAAATATCTCAAGATAAATGAAAACAAGAAACAACATACCAAAACCTATGGGATGCAATGAAGGCAGTGTTGAAATGAAAAGATATAGCCCAAAATACTTAAATTAAAAAGAGAAAAAGAGCCAAAATCAAAGACCAAGCTGAACAATTGGAGTAACTAGGAAAAGAATAGCAACTAATCCCAAAGCAAGTAGAAGGAAACAAGTAACAAATATCAGAACAAAAATAAATAAAATTGAGAACAAAAAAATAATAGAATCAACATAACCAAAAGTTGGTTAAGAAGATGAACAAAATTGACAAACCCTTAGTTAAACTGACAGAGATATAAATAAAGAAGATACATATAAATAAAATCAGAAATGAGAGTGGGGACATTTCTACTGACCCATTAAAAATAAAGAGGATCACCAGATGATACTTTGAACAACTATACACTAACAAATTAGACAATATAGACAAAAATGGACAAATTCTTAGAAACACGTAAAAAAACTTACTCTGACCTAGAAGAAACCCTCAACAAACCAAGAGATTGAAACCGTCATCAAAAACCTCCACAAGGATATTATGTAGAGTGAAATAAGCCAGACAAAAAAGGATAAATAATGTATGATTGCCCTATTATGAACTAAATAAGTGAAATATAAATATATGGAATATAAATATGGGTAAAATTGCATATATAAGACCATTTTTCTTTGAAGCTGAACAAATGTAAGTTAATATTAAAAAATGTTAATATCAGACAAAAAAAAACCCAACATTATACTAAGTGAAAGAGACCAGACACAAAATACTATATATTATATGATTGTATTTATATGAAATGAAAATATAAATAAATTTATAAAGATGAAATGAGATTACTGGTTATGCAGATCTGAGGAAGGAATGTTAAAAGGTGTGGAAGCTTTCTTTTTGGTGTACTGAAATTGTAAAATTTTTAAGATAATGAATGTACAAGATTGTGATTATACTAAAAGCCATTTATTATAAACTGGATTAAATAGCCAGAAACACCAGCTGTGTACAGTGAGAGAAGCATACAAAGATTGAGAGGTGAGGAATTTTCTTATTTGTTTGCTTGTCTGTTTTTTGTTTATAATTATTGAAATAATGAAAATGCTCTAATAATGACTGAAGTGATGAAAGCACAACTATGTGATTATGCCAAATACCATTGATTGTACATGTTGGATGAATTGTATGCTTTATTAATGTGTATCAATAAAATGGATTTGTTTAAAAATAAATTAG
This sequence comes from Tolypeutes matacus, assembly GCA_026826555.1. Classification (NCBI taxonomy): domain Eukaryota; kingdom Metazoa; phylum Chordata; class Mammalia; order Cingulata; family Chlamyphoridae; genus Tolypeutes; species Tolypeutes matacus. Next base: position 322,822 of record JAKSZT010016069.1, on the reverse strand, counting down.
AAAAAAATAAATTAATACCTTGTTTTAAAAAAGCATTCACCATGGAAGTGCTGTGATGGAAATAACAGGTGACCATAGACCATGTAAAAGATCAGGTACAGCTGATGGAGAAGGGATATCTAGAGATGCTCCTACCAAACCAATAGCATTAAGAAGTTTCCATGGAAAGGATAAATTGTCAACAAGTAAACCCAGCAAAGTAATGGAATCCTTGAAGATGAAGTGACCAGTCTGGACCCCAAATTCCAGAAAATTTAAGAGGAAAATCTGACATAGTGCGGTCCAAAGTGATCAGCTAGAGCTCTTTAAATCTCCACCCCTTACCAAGAGGTTTTTCCTAGAGTCTGAAACAGAACCATGTCTTCAGCTAAGGACAATGTGGCCCCAGATATCAGGACAGAAGATGAAAGCAAAGGACAGGGCTCAGCAACAGCATGGAGCTTACATTCACAATAAATCCAGTTGAAACAGCTGAATGGTCACCAAGGCATTAATTCTGCCCTTTATTTCTCATCACAAATAAGCTACATAAGGAGAATCTTTTGGAGAAGGGCTTAGAGTACACTTTTCTCAAGGACAGAACACAGGAGACAAAATTTTAATTAGGAAATCAGGAGCCACCTCTGTCTCGTGAATGCTCAGGAACCAAAGGGGATGAGGGACACTCAGGCCCAATGGCATCAGTGCCTTTAACCTATTTCTGAATGTGGTTCACATCTACTTGAGAAGTCATATTTGCTTTGACAAGTTGACACCCAGGGGTAAACGAGTTTCTAGAAAAATCCTATTTTATGCAGTGCCAAAGCAACTTGTTGTAAATGAAAACAAAACAAAATAAAACTTTTTTTTTGTATCTGAGTAAACCAGTTGTTATAAAATTAATAAACAAAAACAAAAAACTTCCACAAAATGAAAAGCCCAAGACCAGATGGCTTCACAGATGAATATTACCAATCATTCTATTAAGAATGAATACCAATCTTAGATTACATAAATGTTACATTAAAAATGTAGGGGATTCCCACATCAATTATTCTGTTGGGTCTTCACTCTAACCAGTGAGATATTTTTATTCCTTTATAAAAGACAAGGCCACTGAGGTCCAGAGGGATTCATTAGCTTATCTATTTACACATAAATAAAGTGAAAAGGTGAAATAAAAAAGAAGATGAACACCAAATTTCTCAAAGTCTTCCAAAAAATTGAACAGGAGGGATCACTACTAAACTCACTCTTTGAAACCACTGTCACAGTAATACCAAAGATAGATGAAGATAACACACAAAAAAATTATAGACCAATTTCTCCAATGAATATAGATTAAAAAGATTCTTAACAAAATACTTGCAAATTGAATCTAACAACATATTAAAAGAATTATATAACATGATCAAGTGGGTTTTACACCATGTATGCAATGATGTTTCAACTTAAGAAAATTAATCAGAGGAATAAACCATGTTACTAACTCTGGGAGGAAAAAATTACATGATCATGTTAACTGAGGCAGAAAAGGCATTTGACAAAATTCAACATTTTTCCTTGATAAAAAGTAAAAAAACACTGTGAAAGACAGGAGTAGAAAGAAACTTTCTTAATATATAAAGTACATATATGAAAAATCTACAGCTAACATTGTACTCAATGGTGAAACTCTGAAAAGTTTCCTGCTGGATCTGGAAAAATACTAGGATAACCATAGAAAGCACGCTTTTCAATATCATCTTAGAAGTTCTAGCTATAGCAATTAGGCAAAAAGAAGAAATAAAAGGCATTGAAATAGGAAAGGAAGAAGCAAAACTTTCACTAATCACTGATGACATGATCCTATACCTAGGAAATCCTGAAAAATCCACAAAAAGCTACTAGAAGTAATACACAAGTTCAGCAAAGTGACAGGATCTAAGATTATCATGCAAAAATCATTATTGTTTCTCTACACTACTAACGAGCAATTTGAGGAAGAAGTCAGGAAGAAATTACCATTTATAATAGCAACTAAAAGAGTAAAATATTTAGTAATAAAAATAGCCAATGACATAAAGGATTTATATTTAAGAAAACCTACAAGACATTGCTAAAAAAAAACTAAAGAAGTCCTTAATAAATGGAACGACATTCTATGTTCATAGATTAGAAATCAAAATATCATTACGATGTCAATTCTACTAAAGTTTATCTACAGATTCAGTGCAATCCCAATAAAAATTCCAAAAGCCTTCTTTGTAGAATTGGAAAAGCCAATATTCAAATTTCTTTGGAAGGGTGAAGGGCCCTGAATAGCCAAAAATATCTTTAAAAAGAACAAAGTTGGAGACTCTCACTTCCTGACTTTAAAACATATTACTTAGCTACTTTTGTGAAAACAGCACAGTACTGGCATAAAAATAGGCAAGTTGATCAATGGAATCAAATTGAGAGTTCAGAAACAGATGTCCACATTTATGGTCAAGTGATTTTTGGCAAGGCTGTCAAGCCAACCTAGCTGTGCCAGAACAAGCTATTCAACAAATGGTGCTGGGAGAACTGGATATCCATACCCAAAAAATAGAAAGAGGATGCCTATCTCAAACGTATAAAAATTTTAACTTAAAATGGATCAAGGACCTAAATAAAAAAGCTACAACCACAAAACTCCTAGAAGTAAAAGTTGGGAAACCTCTTCAAGATCTTGCATTAGGTAGTAGTTTCTTAAACTTTAAACCCAAAGCATGAAAAGTGAAAGAAAAATATATACACAAATGGTACCTCCTCAAAAGTAAACATTTTTGTGCTTCAAACAATCTTGTGAAGAAAGTAAAAAGGCAGCCTACTCAAGGAGAGAAATATTTAGAAACCACATATCTGAGAAGGGTTTTAATATCAATGTTATATAGAAATTATACAACTCAATTATAAATGGATTGGCAAGCCAATTAAAATTGGGCAAAAGTCTTGAATAGAAATTTTTCCAAAGAGAAAATACAAATTGCCAAAAAAAAAAAAAAAAACCATGAAAAATATTCAACATCACTAGGTATTAGGGATATGAAGAGCAAAGCTACAATGAGATATCATTTCACACCTTATAGAATGGACATTATTTAAAAAAACAAACAGGAAAATACAACTGCAGGAGACAATGTGAAGAAATAGTAACACTCCTTCACAGTTGGTGGGAATATAGGATGGGTAGCCTCTGAATATGGGACAGTTTGTTGGTACCTCAAAAAGCTAACTATAGAACTGTTGTATAATCCAGCAAACCCATTACTAGGAATATATTCAGAAGAAATGAAAGCAAGTATGCAAACTGACATTTGCACACTGGTGTTCATAGCAAAATTATTCACATTTGCTAAAATATGGGAAAAACCCAGGAATCCATTAACCAATGAAAGGATAAATAAAATTTGGTATATACATACAACTGAATACTATTAAGCTATATGATCAAATTAAGTTGGGATGCTTTTGACAACATGAAAGTACCTTGAGGACCTTATGTTGAGTGAAATAAGGCAGACACAAAAGGACAAATATTGAAAGGTCTCAATAATATGAATGAAATATGATGAGTAAACTCATGGAGGTAAGCTCTAGTGTATAGGTTACTTAGGAGGTAGATTGTTGGTTGGGAAAGACAGCTGATGATTAATGTATGTAGAAGTTTTAATAAGGTTTATTGTGAAAGTTTGGAAATGTATAGAGTTGAAAGTAATACATTATAATGAGTATAACTAACTCTGCTCATATATAAATGTGATTGTGACTGAAAGTGGTAGTCTAGGGATGTAAATGTCAATTGTAAGGAAGCTACAGGATAACTAGGGACTGTATAAAGTAGTGATTTAAGTGATGGATGATGATTGTGATTAATAGTATAAATATAAGAATGCTTTTCTATTATAATGTGTTAAGAATATGGTGATACACAGGAAAATTACAACTAATCTATCTTATGGATGATAGTTAGCAGTAAAATTGTAATATTTTTGCAGCAATGGCAAAGAAGATAATATATCAATTCTAACAGTTAACATTAGGGGTTATAAGGTGGTATGGGAATTTTCCTTTGGGAGTTATGAAAACATTCTAAAATTGACTGAGGGAATGAAAGCACATCTCTGTGATGAAAATTATTACCAATTAGTGTAGACTTTGAATGGATTGTACAAAGAAATGGACTGTATAACAAAGTGAATCCAGTGGTGGAAGATGGACTGTGGTTAACAGAACAAATGTGAGAGTGTTCTTTCGTGAACTATAAAAAAATATATAATACTAAATCAGGGTCTTAATTATAGGGTTGGTTAGGGGAATACACACCAAATGTAAGATACTGGGTATAGTGAGTAGTAATATTTTGATGATGCTCTTTCATAATTTGTAACAATTGTTTCACAACAATACAAGGTGTTGGTGGTGGGGTGAAGTATGAGAACACAGTATGATGTTATGCATGTCTGTTTTATAAGTTCAAATCTTTTACTTTATACTTATTTTTATGTGTGTTTATGAATGATACACCTCAATATTTTTTAAAAAGAAAAAAATTATTAAAGCTAAAATTGTCATCACATTAAAAGTGAAGGGAACTCTGTAATCTGATAGGAAGCGTATACCAAACAGCAAACAAACAATAAACAATCACTCCATTTTTGGAGTCTGAGTTTATTACTGTAGGGTCAATGCTGAAATATATAGTCACTATGAATATAAAATGAATTCCTACGTGAAGGCACTAGAGAGCAACTATTAAATAAAGAGATTTTTTTGCTTTTTATTTTTAAAGAAGCTTTAGATTACATAAATGCTACATTAAAAATATAGTGGATTCCCATATGTCCCACTCCCTCACACACCTAAAACTTTCCCACATTAGCAACATCTTTCATTAGTGTGGTACATTTGTTACAATTGATGAACACATATTGAGGCATTATTACTAACTGTGGACTACAGTTTACATAATAGTTTACACTTTGTCCTGCACAATTTTGCAGGTTATGACAAAAATATATAATGGCCTGTATCCATCATTGCAATGTAATGAAGGACAATTCCAATGTCCCCAAAATGCTCCATATAACACCTGTTCTCCTCTCCCTCCCTTCAGAGCCTCTGGTGATGACTGCCCTTATATCAATGATTAAAGTTCTTGCACTGCTAGAATAATAATAATTCTATATTATAATAATAATAATACTTTAGTCCATTGTTCATTCCTCAATCTTGAGGATTTTAGGATGGTGATGTCCACTCTGTTTCTAATTGAGCAGGGGCGTAGATCCCATGGGACAGATGGATGAAACTATCTTACTTTAGCTATGGACACTACCTGTTCCTTGGAACAGGCGTTGTCTTTCATCATCTCCTTCTTAATTTTACTGGGTGAGTCCAATTTACTAGAGAGTAGGTGTTGCAACTCTGCTGAGATTCTGGGTTCAATTGGCACATGGATGGACCAAAGATTTATATTTAGCAAGTATATTGCTAATTATAGGTTGAAATAAAAGGGGCAGAAAAGCCATGAGTAAGGAAATTATAAATGAGCTTAATTCTGCTACATAAAGAGATTATTGAGGGAGTTGATGCTTGGAGGAATGGGATGTCAATGAATTTTCAAATTTTACATCTTGCAGCAGGATGCCAGTGTTGAAGCTTCACCATGTGGAGAAACTACACTTAGTGTATTAATACCATCTTCACCATAATATTTACCTATATGGGATTTAAACTATAGGTAAGACTGCTGATCAGATTATTTGAAATACATGCAAACTGTATATATTGCTCATATAGTTGAAAGAAAACAGATCTGTACACACAAACACACACATATATAGTGTAAACACAAAATAAAAGTTGATGCAGCTATATGGTTGTGTGGTTATCAAATAATGTACACCTGAAGGCAAGGATGTATGTCTCAATATTAAGGGAATGTTACATCATGAGAGGCAAAATAATGCTAAATTTATATTCAACTATTATCATAGCTTCCAAATATATAGTGCCTAACATGATATATCACAAAGAGAACTTAAAATATCCAAAAGTGTACCTGGGTATGTAAAAACAATTCAGCCAATATTGTAATCATGAGATAATCATCAGGAAAGGTATAAACGTTTTGAACAGGAAAGTTGACTAACTCCTAATAGTGTAGAATGTGCATTCAAGTGTATGTTGAGTTGTTTGAAAAAATCAAGGGTGTGTTGTATGAGCACATTTGACTTAAACTAGTTATCAATGACATAAAGGTGCATAGCATCTCTAACAAGCATGTTGAGTTTTTTTACTTTCCTAACACATTAAAATGACCCACTCATACGATGACTTTGAAGACTGAACAACAGTTATTTTAGTCCTTCCTAATATGTATGCAATTTGTGCCTGGTACTAGTTTAAATGGTTTACATGTCCCATTTAGTCCTACTCTCAAGCAGCACATGAGGGTGGTCACCGTTGTTGTTTCTCAGGAGGAGAAATGGAGGCATCAGAGATAAAGCAATGTGATCATCCATCTCACAGGCCTCAGTGCTGGGCTTTGGCACCAGACTCATGTATGCTTTGGACAATTTCAGAAAGAACTGCTTTGTCACCATTAGCAATACCATGAGTTCAGTCTGACTAGTGAAAATCACTCCATTCCTGAGATGAAAACCCTGAGAATGAACAGGAAAACTTAGAGCCCCAGGACTGGGCTGAGACAAGGCTTTGGGTCTCCTTCTCTGCTCTTTGGTCTCAAGGATCCACAGCATTTCACCTTAATAACACTCAGAATATTAGGGGAACTGTGACTTTCTTTCTGTTTATGTGATTGTCCCTTTAATGTTCTCCAATTCTTGTCATAAATTCAAATACACTAATATATCTTAATATATAAAAGTTCTGTTCATGACATCATTTGCTGGCATCCTGTTCTCTAACCACTTGTAACCAATTATCTCATTGAAATTTCCCATGGGCCATTGTCACTATTGGTGCCAAAGCCTATTTCCCCAGGAGTTTTATCTGAAGCCATTGGAGAAAACCATTTGGACATAAAACAACACAAAAGCTCTTGTTATGATAGAAAGGCCCATTCAGGATGTTATTCATCTCTACTAAATATGCCCACTCATCCCTGCCTGCAGGTGAAACATCACTAGACCTTTACCAGAATTCCTGACTTGTCTATCCAGTGTAAGAAAAAACAATATTAACTTTGAAGAATTGTTATTAACTCTTTTATCTCTCTTCTTTTCCTTTAAGATTCACCCCTTTTCTTTCCTGCACTGTTCACTTGATCGTTCTAAAGTAACTTTCAAGGGAAATATTATTAAAATACATAAATATGGGAGTTAGTCAAATAATGTGACAAACACCTCATTTTTGTTCAATGCAATAATAAACTTCAATCCAAACAATTTTATCAGAATTTATAGTTATACATAGAAGCAAAGATTGAGCAGATTGCAGTACTTGATGTAGCAGGGGCTGGAGCTGCTCTGCACACAGACCAGAGTTTTAATATGCTGGATGCTAATTTAAATTTATACTTAAACATATCTAATTCAGATTGGATGTTTATTACTAATGTAATACAAATAATAATTATGTATAATATTGTTGATAAATTAATAATTTAAGTAATATTGGCTTAACATTTTCTCTTTACCAAGCACTCTGCTATATTCATGTAAGTACATACATAGTAAATAAAATAATCCCTGTCATAAAAATAAAGTGTGTATGTGACCCCTTATACTTCAGTTGTAATTCTAAGGCTTTCCCTTAACATATCATGAAAGACATGTAAGCATTATCTCACAAATTATTTTCACAGTTCTAGGTAAATGTCTGCATATAATTTACTATAAAATATCTTGAAATATAGATTTAATTATAAATAAATTAAAGATTACATGTAGGTCTCAATCATCAAATAAATAAATTAATATATTAATGACTAAAATCTGTTTTCTATTTCTTCAACTCTTTGCACAAAATGCAACAAATCATTTGCTTTTACAATTTGATGGATGGGAACACCTGTGCAATGATCTGGTTATCTCAGGAGAACTTTATTTTGCTGGTTATTCCTCCTACAACTTGTATATTGTATGAGAATAGTATCAGTTTTACAATCTCTATTTATCTCTACAGAACATTTTACATTAAGTAATACTTCTTTTATTAGAAAATCATAATTGCAAATGCAGTATACTAGCATTCCCTTACTTCATTGTTTTCTTTTAAAAAAAATAGTAGTATGAATTTAAGGTTGGAGAAATATAAGTGCTGAAGGAATCACATGTTTAATCACCTTTTTATGTTTGTTATGCTTTGATTTAGTTTTTCCAGCATTGCTACCATTGTAAGAATCTCTATTTGAATTTTTAAAATATATTAAATTCATGAAGTAGGCCTTTTTACAAGTTTTATAGAAAAGGAAACAGAGTCAGAAATATCTGTGAAACTCTCCATAGCTACCTGGAAAAAGAAATGGCAGACTCAGGATGTAAAACATACCTTCTCCTAAAGTTTACATGTATTTAAATCTGCTGTGCTGACATGTGAGTAATTCAAGCTGGAAACCTAAACTTGATTGGTGGTTGTTAAATTAAAGATTTTCCCTCTATGTTCCACCTGTGAAATATTGATGCATTATTGAATCATTTTGAGGGATCCTGAAATAACGGAGATCATAATAAGAAAAAGCTTTTTTTCTAGGTGATCAGAAGGTCAGGCTGAAAGTGACACAGGCCCTGCCTTCCTACCACCAGCAGAGGTTCTCTATGTTATAAGTACTTATATTTGTCAGGAGAAAAAGGAAACACCAAAACAAATATATAAAGTGCATTAATATTGAGAATTAAAAACTGAAAATATGAGCAAATCTGAAATCACACATTCTGTGGTTTCAAGTAAAAAGGGAAAACAGTCAGTTTAACCAAATTCAGAAGAAAACTTTTTTGCATTAGAATTAAGGAAGGGTTTAGCTAACACTGATTGTGAAAGGGAACATTATGAAGGAAAAACTTTCATTCATGACCCACACATCAAGCAATATCTTTCTATCTTGGCTTATTCAAGTTCTGAAACATGTCCAGAATTTATGGGAAACATAATAGCATTTGATATAAAATCTAAGAATCAATATACTTAATTTATTTAAAATTATATTGTTAATAAATAATGTATTTCCCCCACAAGTAATATAAACATATCAAGAGTTGCAAGGGACATTTTTCATTTTTGAACTGAGAAACCTAAACATCTATTTAAATTCAATGAGAACATGGAGAATCATGAGACACTTATGATGGCCTGTAGTGGGAACATTTACACAGTGAAAGGGGAGAAAGAATGAAGACTGGAGTGGAGAATTGGTCTTAGGAATAGATGTTTCCATTCACCCCAAGAAAACAGAAAGGGGAACAAATGAGTGAAACTATATGTTTTTTATATATGAAATTCTAAATGTATTAGCACAAAATCTCTTAGAATATTTTAAATGGTTAAAAACAGTGTATGATGCCATTGAGCAGATATTGGGGACAATACAGATATTTTACTTTTCTAGATCAGTTGAAACCCAGATCATAATAAACAATTCTGAGTTGAAGTTATCACATAATGTTGAGTGAGGTCAAGAATATTAACATATGAGGCAATCTAGAAACTAGTTTTTAAATGTTCTCATATACCACCTAATAATCTATATGTAGGTAAACAGTGGAGAGACATTTCAGCTCTGGATCATTGTAATTTAATAGTGGATCCAAAAGGTTTGAATGTTGCCATACTAGTGAATACTGACCCTGAATGAGGATTTTGGATTGGCATGGTGGGAAACATTGAATCTCAGTAGGGTCAGGATTTATGCTGGAGAAAATGCTCCTTGTGGCAATGCACTATCTGAGGACAAATCTGACATTTAATGACCATTCTTCTACATACATTTACATGACTTAATGTCCTTGACCTTTCAGTTACCTTCTTTTTTTTTTTGTACATTTTAGCTCCCAATTTTCAGAGTTACAATGAGAAACGTAGTACATAACAGGTGAAATATGTAAACTATAAAAGCCAGAAGGTATCTAAGAAACTATTAAGAATTGACAAACATATGTTGAAGAATAAAATGTGAAAATATATATACACACACACACATACATACAGATGCTAGGAAGATTATGTGTGTACCAATAAATATATGGTCACCAGAGAGAGGACATTTTAAGGGCTAATTTTCAAATGAAATCAATTTCAAGTCATAACTGGTGAAGTGAAGATTAAACAACTCTCTACCTGGTGGCCAGGGAATGAATTATAATTAATTGTAAAATTTTGAGAGGCCCTGAATAAATAGTATCCTCCTATCTCTACTCAGATTCTGTTTTGTAATCATACAATCATAAATATTAACATTCTGGGAATATTCCTAATGACACAAGGGTGCTTAGAAATTATCTATATGAAATATTTTAATCTTCCAGGCAATTGTTTAAGTTTTAATAGAATCATTTTGTAACTAGTAAGTGATAGAAATATATATGCAAACATAGGAACAGCTCTTAAAGATTACATTTTACTACTACCCCTACCATTGAAATAAGATTCCAAGCAGGGATTCTAAAGAACATGAGAAAACTATGTTATATTCTACTAACCAAAAACAAACTAGAGAGACTAAAATTGGACCAATGTAAGATGATGAATGAATTTAGGCTAATTTATTCTCGATGATGATTCTTCATGTTTTTTATTTTATTTTAAGGGATTATTTGTCTGTCTTTCATGATCAAGGCCAATTTTACTAAGATGCCCAACTCTACCAAAGTGACTGAATTCCTACTTACAAGATTTTCTGATATCTGGGAGTTCAGAGTCTTACATGCCCTGCTATTTCTCCTGATGTACTTGGCAACACTTTTGGGAAACCTTTGCATTGTCACAGTAACCACACTCGAACAGAGTCTTCACACCCCAATGTATTTCTTTCTTAGGAATCTCTCTGTCTTGGACATGTGCTACATTTCTGTTACAATACCCAAGGCATGTGTTATCTTCCTTCAAGACAACAGAGCAATCTCCATGTTTGGATGTGCAGCTCAGATCTTCCTTGTGGTTGCATTTGCTGCAGTAGAGCTGCTGTTCCTCACCATCATGGCCTGTGACCGCTATGTGGCCATCTGCCAGCCTCTCCACTACCCTGTGATCATGAACCCTCGGGTCTGTGTGCAGATGACTTTAGCCTCAATATTCACTGGTATGATTTACTCTGCATTCCACACCGGCAACACATTCCATCTGTCTTTCTGTCAGTCCAACGTGGTCCATCAGTTCTTCTGTGACATACCCTCTCTTTTGAAGCTCTCTTGCTCTGACACCTTCAGCAATGAAATATTAATTTTTATCTCTGTGGTGATTTTGTGTGGTGGCTGCTTTGCCCTCATCATCAAGTCATATATTCACATATTTTCTACTGTACTCAGGTTTCCAACTAGGGGAGAGCGAGGGAAGGCCTTTTCCACCTGTGTCCCTCACATCCTCGTGGTGACAGTCTTTGTCAGCTCAGTTGCTGCTGTGTGTGTGAAGCCAATCTCCAGCTCACCCACAATTCAGGACATGGTCACCTCTGTGTTCTATTCTATCATCCCTCCTTTCTTAAATCCTATGATCTATAGTTTTAGAAACAAGCAGCTAAAGGAGGTTGTAAGTAGAATTATGAGTAGAAAGCTTTATTCAGGAAAAAGATAGGATAATTTTTTGAAGCCATTCTCATTTTGATGTCATGGTGTAAAATATGATTCAAAATTAAATTTCTTTTCATTACCAAATTCAGTGACCTGAATTAACTGAAAGCTGAGGTCAAAAGGAGATTCTGAGAAAGCTTTGGTTAGTGAACAAGATCAGTGATAATATACCTATTTTTTAATGTGGCATGATAAATTTTAAGTAATTATTTTACTTAATGTAAATATTAGTATTTATAAAATGAAAATCACTGCTACTTTGAAAAGTTTTAGGGTTAAGTTTAGAGGTTGGCAAGAATTAAAATCTATTCTAAGGAGACAAATATGTGTTTTTTTTCTCTATTTCCACATATATTGTTTCCAATGCATCCTTTCAATGTAATTAGAAGGTAAAACAATGGAATTATTTATTTAAGTAGACTTTCTTATTAGTGTCTCAAATATTATGGCCCATATCCCTATAATAACCTTTGAATTCACCATAGTACTCTCCAATGGATGACAAAATGGTTTACTATATTTGATAATTTCCCAAACACATGCAACCCTGCAGAAAAATTCAATAAAATATTATACTTTCAGTTTCTATATATGTAAATTGAGAAAATGATTGTCACTACAACCAGAGCCCTCATTTCTGTTTATTCTAAGATTGTTATTACAAGGTACTGATATGATAATTAGATGATCAGAGTTATTATTTTGCAAACTATTACTCTTTCTGAAAATGTTATTTTTATTACATATGATTTCCAGTAAAATAATACTATGTTCCCTCCTATATTACTGTGCCTTTATACATTATTATGTTTATGTTGCAGAAAAGCATTGTGTAGTAAACAATGTGCAAATAATATTATTGCACAATATATTTAAACAGAGGTTCTTAAATTTTATTCTTCATACAACAATCGAAACCCCATTGTGTATGAATCAATTTGGAAACCTATTCCCTAATAGAAATAGTCATCTTTACTGTGACACTTTATAAAGCTCATTTTGAACTGTTCATCAAATAAATTCCATGGCAATTTGATGGGCATAATAATATAAAATCACAATGTATACAGCAAAATTAAGAGAACTAAAATGAGATATGGGGAAACAATATCATAATTAAACATTTTTTAAGGCATAGCTCTGTGTCCTGGTTTGTCATTTGTGGGCCCCAGAAAATTATGTTCTTTAGCTAAACCATTCCTGTGCCTATAAATGCAGTATTGATGGGGTCTTTTGATTAGATTTAGTTAAGGGACCTTTAATTAGATCCATTTTCTTTAAATCACTTTAGGGCCTTTGATTGGTCTATGTCAGTGATGCAAACCCAGTTTAGGTCTCTGCACTCTTACTGGAGTTTTATAAAAGCAGAGAAAGCAGAACCACACAGAAAAAGAGAGTTGCCATTTTGACCCTGTCATTTGAGAGAGAGGACTCTGGTGACTAGGCACAACCTTGCTATGCCACATGGCAGGAATCCAGGAATTTGCCCTTTTGCTGAGACAGCATCTCTGATGATGTCTTGATTTGGACATTTTCACAGACTTGGAACTGTAAGATTTTATTCCAAATAAATTTCCTTCATAAAATCCAACCCATTTGTGGTATTTTCATCAGCATCCTTAGCAAACCAAAATACTCCATTATGCTTAAGTTTATGTGTCAACTTGGTTAGATTATGGTGTGCAGTTGTTTGGCAAACAAGTACCAGCCTGATTATTATTATGTGCCTATTTCCTGGATTTAAATCATTACCAATTTGATTGCACTTTTGGCTGATAACATCTATAATCAACTAAGGATATTTTCTTTAAAAATGTGAGTAGTCTTATCCAATCTTCTAATCCTTAAAAGGAGAACTTATGATCCCAGCAGTCAGAAGGAAGAATCTCCATCTCTATTTCAGCGAGTCTGCTTCTTCTGGGATTTCATCAAAAACCTTCATAGGAGTCCCCAGGTTGTTACCTGCCCTTTGGAATTTGAACTTGCTCATCCCCACTGTCATTCATGTGACCGAATCTCTATAATGAATATAAAACTATTTACATTATACATCATTTCCATTTCTCTGCAGAACCCTTACTAATACAAGATCCAACAACTGACAAAATATCAGATAAAAATAAGGTTAGATAGGAGACTTGAGCAATCCAGTTTTTCAAGTATACCTTACTGACATTTGTAGGCCCCAAAACTGCCTATTTTAGATTTTTCAAATGCACATAAGACTTTGCTAAATAGATCAAACAGTGAGCCATAAGGATCTTTGTATGAAAGTTCAAAAAGTGGAAACCATTACAGAATATTTTCTTTGTTGTCAAGTATCAATGAAGAGTGGGTGGGTATTAAAAAAAATCTCCAGTTCTAATTGTTCATATGGTATTTCTTCTGGCAGTTTTACCAGTTTCAGATCTTTTGTTTGCAGTTCTATTATTTCATGCATGTAGGTTTGGGATTTATTTATGACCCTAATATCATTTTGAAATGACTTTCATTATACCTGTTAATAATTTTTCTGAAATCTCTGTTATCTGATACTAATTTAATAATTTAACTATTCCAATTTTCTTTGAATTAATGATATAATTTTAAAACTTTATTTCTTTTCAAATATTTGTTTGAATTTAAAATATAATTTTGAAGGCTACATAGAATTGAGTCTTGTTTTTGAATTTTTTCAGAGTATCTCTACTTTTGAGTTATTTATACAATTTATATTAATTACAATTATTGATATGTTTACATTTAATTATATAATATTGCTATTTTTTTATTTTTACCTCTTTATGCTTTGTTTTTTAAATTTTTTTGCTATCATTTGGATAAATGAAGCATATTTTACCTTTTTCATTTCCTTGTTAGTTTTAATTCTTTGTTTTCTGACTTTGGTTTTGCTTTAGAATACATTGCATACATGTTTCACTAATATAAGTCTACCTTCATTTGATTATACCACTTCATACTTAGTATAAAAATAATACAATAATATATTGCCAGATATCACCCCTCATGTTCTTTGGGCTAACTTTGTCATACATTTTACATATGTATATGTTATAAGGCTCTCAAAATATTGTTGTTTTTGTTTATAAAGTCAATTATCTCTCACAGAATTTTTGATAATAGAAGAGGTTATACGTTTATCTATATATTTGTCTTTTCTGATGCACTTAATTTCTTTGTGTAGATCCATATTTTCAAACCTCATAATTTATCCTTCTTCTTAAAGAACTTCCTTTTAAATTCTTGTAATATAAGTCTTCTGGTGATGAATTTGTTCAACTCTGAATGTCTGTAAAAGTTAATGTTATCTTTATTTTTGAAAGTTAATTTTATTGGACATACAATTCTATGTTGACTTTTTTTCTTTCTTCAATATAAAGATATATGTCCATGGTTTTCTCTTTTACATTGTTAACCCGCAGTTTGAAAAATATATGTTAATTTCAGTTGAAATTGAAAACAAAATGGCTCTTTGGACACAAATTAAACAATATCTCTCTTAGTTTGCAAATTTGAATTATGAATGTTTGCAAATGCAAAGAGTTTGAGAAAAATGGGGTTATAATATTCACCTTGACAGAAGACAAGAAGTAACAATGTATATGTACCTAAAAGAAGAGCCCCAACATATATGAAGGAAATATTGACAGATTTGAAGGGAGAAATAGATGATTCTACATTAAAGTAGATTTCAATACACCACTTTCAATAATGGATAGAACATCTAGACAAAAGATCAGTTAGAAAAAATATATCTTGAACAACAATCTAAACCAGCTAGACCTAACAGACCTATATAGAACACTTCACCCAAAAGCAGCAGAAAACATTCTTCTCTAGCACACAAGAAGCACTCTCTAGGGTAAACCACACAGTAGGTCACAAAACATAGCTCAAGAAATTCAGAATTATTGAAATCATACAATGTATCTTCTCCAACCACAATGGAATGAAGATATAAATCAATAACAGAGAAAAATTGGAAATTTACAAATATGTGGAAAAAAACAATGTATTCTTAATTAACTTATGGGTCAAAGAAGAAATCACAAGGGAAATTCAGAAATGTCTCAAGGCAAATGAAAATAAAAACAAAAGAACAAAACTTAAAGAATGCAGCAAAGGTAGAAGTGAGAGGGAAATTTACAGCTCTGCATACTTACATTAAAAAAGAAGAAATATCATAAACCTATCCTTTAAAACCTATCCTCAAAATCTTCAAAAATTTAAAAAGAAGGGAACACTACGCAACTCATTTTATGAGGGTGACCCTCATACCAAAGACAGATAAAGATTTCACAAGAAAAGTAAAGGACAGACTATTATCCCCTATGAATATACATGCAAAAACCTCAAAAACATACCTGCAAACTGAACCTAAGAGCACATCAAAAAAATCATACACCATGATCAAGTGGGATTAATCCCAGGTATACAAGTGTGGCTTTACATAATAAAATCTATGAATTTAGTAAAACACATTTACTGAACAAAGGAATGAAAAGCACATTTTCCTCTCAATTGACACAGGAAAAGCATTTGACAATATCCAAGACCACTTCTTGATAAAAAACACATAGAAAACTAGGAATAGAAAGAAATTCACTCAACATGGTGAAGGGAATATTTGAAAAAAGCACAAATAACATCATGCTCAATGGTAATAGATTGAAAACTTTCCATCTAAAATCTGAACAACAAAGGGATGCCTACTGTCCTCACTGTCATCATCATTGTACTGGACATTCTAGCTGCAACAATTAGGCAAGTGAAAGAAATGAAAGGCATCCAATTTGGAAAAGAAAAAATAAAAGTTGCCCTATTTGTAGATTATATGATCCTATACATAGATAATCAAGAAAAATCCACAACAAAGCTCCTAGAGCTAATACATAAACCCAGAAATGTAGCATGGTACAAAAGCAGCATGTTCAGTAGTTTCTTATGCACTAGTAATTAATTTGAAGAAGAAATCAAGAAAAAATTCCATTTACAATAACAACTCAAGTAATAAAATACCTAGAAATCAATCTAACAAAAGATGTAAAGGATGTGTAAACAGAAAACTAAAATATACTGATAAAAGTAGTCAAAGAAGACCTGAAAGAATGGAAGGATTTACATGGGCATGGATTGGGAAATTAAATATTCTTGAGATGACAATGCTACTCAAGGAGACTTACAGATTAAAAACAATCCCAATCAAAATTCCAACAGCCTTTGTTGCAGAAATGGAAAACCAATCGTCAAATTATATGCAATGATAAGGCACTCCTAATAGTTAAAGCTGTCTTGAAAAGGAAGAATGAAGTTGGAGGAAACACACTGTCCAATCTAAAAGTTTATTACAAATTCATAATAATAATAATAATAATAATAATAATAAAAACATGGTATTGTTGCAAGGACGGGCATATAGACTGTTTTAGTTTGCTGGGCTGCCAAAAGCAATATTCCAGAAATGGGTTGGCCTTTACAATGGTGATTTAATAACATGCAAGTTTACATTTGGCTATGAATATGACCAAATTAAGACATCATCTGGTCATGCATTGTCCCTCAATACTGGCTACCAATGATCCTGGACTTCTTTTTCATACGGCAAGGCACATGACAAGGAGCATAGCAATGTCTACTGGTTTCTCTCTTCTCTTCTGTGTTCACTTGCTTTCAACTTCTGGCTTAAATATCCTCTCTTTCTGTATTCATCCCATTTAAAAAGGACTCCAGTAATAGGATTGAGACCCTCCCTGAGCTACACTTTACTTGAAGTATCCTAATCAAAAGTTTCCACCCAAAACAAATTCACACCCACAGGAATGAACTAGCTTTAAGAATATGATTCTCTGGCATATGTACATTCTCAAACTACCACATAGACCATTGAAATAAAATTGAGGATTAAAAAAACAACCCTCATGTTTATGGCCAACTAATATTTGACAAGAGTGCTGGGTGCATTCAATTGGAAAAGAATAGACTAGTCAAACAGTGCATCTGGGAAAACTGGATCTCCATATGCAGAACATGAATGGGGACACCTGTCTCACAGCATATACAAAAATCAACTTAAAATGGATGAGAGACCTAAATATAAGAGCTGGAATTATCAAGCCCCTAGAAGAAAACATAGGACAACTGTAATAGTCAGCCAAAAGTGTGCTGATGCAAAGTACCAGAATTCTGTTAGCTTTTATAAAGGGTATTTATTTGGAGTAGAAACTTACAGTCACAAGGCCATAAAGCATAAGTTACTCTCTTACCAAAATCTGTTGCCACAGGTTGGGGCAATTTGGTGGCCTGCCTCTACAAGGATTCAGCCTTCCTCTTCCTTCTAAGGTTCCATGGTCCCAGCTCCTTCCATTCTCAGCTGTAGGTTAGAGGGCTTATCTCTCTCCCTGGGGCTCATTCTTCTCCATCTCAGCTGCTCTGCTCTCTCCACAAGGCCAGCAGTAAACTATCAGGCAAATGGCTCATATCTCTTCCCAGAACCTCTTTAGTGTCTAATGAGCCTTCTCTCTTTCCTCATGTATCTGATTCTCTGTGTTCTTCTTCTCTGTGTATTCACTTCTCAGGGCCCCAGCATCAAAACTCTCTCCTCTTCCATGTCATTTTCTCTGTGAATTCCAATCCACCAAGAGGGCAGGGACTTGACATCCTGTTTATATGGCCCAATCAAAGTCCTAATCATAATTCAATTGAGTAAAAGTGAAACATCTGAAGTTAATACAATCTAATATGGTCAGAGGAACTGGCAAGTTTACAAACATAATCCAATACATATTTTAGGAATTCATATACAATATCAAACTGCTACAACAACATCTTCAGGACCTTGTGTTAGGCAATGGCTTCTTAAAATTTATATTCAATGCACAAGCAACAAAAGAAAGAATAGCTAAATCGGACTTCATCAAAATTAAAAACTTTTGTGCATCAATGAATTTTATCATAAAAGTGAAAAGACAACCTACAATGGGAGAAACATTTAGAAGCCACACATCCAATATGAGTTTACTATTGACAATATATAAAGAAATCCTTCATCTCAATAATAAAAAGATAAGAAACCAATTTTGAAAATGGGCAACAAACTTTAATAGAAATGTCTTCAAAGAAGATTTACAAATGGCTAAAAAGCACATGAAATTATGACCAACATGATTAGCTATTTGGGAAATGCAAATAACAACTCTCATGTGGTACCATTTAATACCCACTAGAATGGCTACTATTAAAATATGAACCAACAGGAAATTACAAGTGTTTTATAGTATGTAGACAAATTGGGACACTCATCCCTTGCATGCTGGGAATGTAAAATGGTTCAGCTGTTGTAGAAGACTGGCAGTTCCTCAGAAGGTTAAGGAAAGATTGACCTTATGACTTGACAGACCCACTTCTAGGTATATACCCAAAAGAGTTGAAAACAGGGTGTGATAGTTTCAGTTTTGTGAATTCCAGAAAATATTATGTTGCACTAATCCAGTCCTGTGGGTGTAGGGCCCCTTGATCACATTAAATTCCATTAAGGGACCTCAATTTGATCAATTGGGTAGATTGCTTTAGGGCTTTTGATTGGACTGAGGC
This sequence comes from Tolypeutes matacus, assembly GCA_026826555.1. Classification (NCBI taxonomy): domain Eukaryota; kingdom Metazoa; phylum Chordata; class Mammalia; order Cingulata; family Chlamyphoridae; genus Tolypeutes; species Tolypeutes matacus. The sequence goes on along the minus strand of JAKSZT010016069.1, from coordinate 303,503 downwards.
ATGAACCATGTTGGATCTCCACTCTCTTAGTGGGCCTTATAAAAAGTGAGAACACAAAAATAAAGGAGAGACATATATAAAGAAAGTCAACATATTGACCCTGCCATGTGAAAGAAAGGGAGTAACCTGGTGTATAAGTCAGTGTTCTGTAGGGAACAGAATCAACAGGAGATATCTCTAAATATTATGAGATTTTATAAGAATTTTTCACATGACCCTGGGGATGCACAATTCACGTGACCCTGTGGATTGCAAACCAGGGGCTCTGATGAAATCCAATGAAAGTCTTTGATGAGTTTCCAAGAGAAGTTGGTTGTTCAAAGATGAGCTGGGAAATTCTGTCTGAATGCTGAAATCATTTCCACTTTTAAGGCCTTCAATTGATTGAAAAAAACATTATTCATTGCTGATGATGATGGCAAACTCTCTGGTTGATCGTAGATGTAATCAGCCATCATTGCAGTAAACTCATTGATGACTAAAGCCCATAAATGTCCTTGTATTGCAATTATCAAGTGATTGCTTGACCAAATAACTGGGCATAATTCCCTGGCAGAGTTGACACATTAGCCTAACCATCACAGCCCACCCATTGTCAACCTGGCAACCATACACATTACTTTAAACTGTACTTAATCTCTAGGTAAAAACAATAACAGACTTGCATATATATATATTTCTGCCAAACAATGCTCAACTCTCTTGTGTACAACTGGAAATGCATTAATTCCCTACAGAATAGGGCACAAGTCCTTGGGAAATATTCATTCTTAAACTTGACATCTTTAAATATTTTGACATGGAACTAATAAAACTTGTCATATGATAAGGGAAAAAGTTGGGGAAGAAAACAAAGAAATTTATTTTATGTACATATACAATCATACTCATAATGAAACAAGGAAGATTCAAGACTATTACAGTCATTGTTTCTGTTACTGGTCACCTGGTTAAAGTTCATATTTATCACTATCTTCTGCCACTACCCAATCCATGTTCCTGTTACCCTCAGCAAGCACTTCAGCTAGCCATGGTTCTTTCCCTGGTAGGGAAACCCAAACTTTCATTCCTGAAGATTCTGGGCCATTCTTAGTCCTGCTTGGATTGTGTTGTTACAATTTTCCATTGAATTTAATCACAGAGTATGGCAGTACTAGGATACAGCCTAGAGGATCTCCTGTATTCCAGGAAAACTCTTCTTTACCCTCAATATGGAGATGCAGTCTTATTTCCCCTTGATAATTGGGACCAATCACCCCCGCCAGTGCAATAATACCCTTCTTTGCCTGTTGATTCAGAGGTAAGAGGAGCAGTCTTAACTACAGTTCAATGGAATCATTGTGCTCCCTGAAGGAAACACTCGTCCTTTTGGAACTAAGAGCTGTAGACCAGCAAAGCTTAAGGTTGGAGGGACAGGAAGCAAAAATTTTCCTAGTGGCCTAGTGAGTGGTGCCAATCCCATTTCTACCCTTTGATTCCTGGAACCATGAATTCTGGCTATGGGAGAAACAGCACCATAGAGAGGATGCTGATTTAGAGCATACACAGCCTCCTGGATAACATTGTTCCAGCCCTGCAAGGTATTGCCACCTAGTTGGCACCATAATTATGTGTTCAAAAGGCCATTCCACCATTCTGTAATACAGCTGCTTCAGGATGATGGGGAACATGGTAAGATCAGTGAATTCCATGGGCATGTGCCCATTCTCACACATCATTTAATGTGAAATGGGTTCCTTGATCAGAAGCAATGCTGTGTGGAATGACATGGTGGTAGATAAGACTTTCAGTAATTCCACGGATGGTAATTTTGGAAGAAGCACTATGTGCTGGAAATGCAAACCCATATAGGGATTGTGTCTATTCCAGTTAAAGCAAATGGCTGCTCTTCCATGGTGGAAGTGGTCCCATGAAACCAACCTGCCACCAGGTAGCAGTCTGATCACACTTGGTGCCATATTGGAGGCTGAGCATGAGTCTTTGCTGCTAGCAAATTGGGCACTCAGCAGTGTCTGTAAGAGTTTGGGGTTGTGGAAGGGAAGACCATGTTGCTGAACCCATGCACAACCTCCATACCTCCACTATGGCCACTTTTTTCATGAGCTCATTGGGCCATGAGAGGAGTGGCTGGGGAAAAAGGCTGAGCTTTGGCCACAGTGTGGGTCATCTTATCCACTGGATTATTAAAATCTTCCTCTGCTGAAGACACCTTCTGTTAACTAATCACATGGGACACAAATATTTTCATGTTTTTTGACCTTTCAGAAAGGTTTATTCACATAGCTCTTCCCAGACCTGTTTGTCACCAATTTTCCAATCATTTTCCTTCCAATTCTCTGACCATCCAGCTAAACCATTGGCAACAGCCCATGAGTCAATGTATAAAAACACCTCTGGCCATTTCTTCTTCCAAGCAAATTGAACAACCAGATGTGATGCTTGAAGCTCTGCCCACTGGGAGGATTTGCTCTCACCATTGTCCTTCAACGATGTCCCAGAAAAGGGCTGCAGAACTGCAGCTGCCCACTTTTAGATAGTATTTGCATATCATGCAGAACTATCTGTAAACCATGCCCTAGTTTTCTCTTCCTCAGTGAACTGGCTATAAGGGACTCCCCAAGAGGACAAAGCTGTGGGCTGGGAAATAGGAGGTAACATGGCAAGAGTGGTGACCATGAGCATTTGGGCTACTTCCTCATGTACCTTACTTATGCCTTCAGGACCCACTCAAGCCCTATCTCATATTACCACTTCCACTTTATTATGGAGTGCTGCTGTGCACCCCCAACTTTATGGTTTGGTGGGTCCAGACCATACCCAGCTCATGATAAGCTACTTAAGACTCATGGTAATTTGATGGCCCATGGTTACACATTCAATCTCTACTAAGGCCCAGGAGCAGGCCAAAAGCTGTTTCTCAAAAGGTAAGTAGTTATGTGCAGAGGATGGCAGGGCTTTGCTCCAAAATCCTAAGGGCCTGCATTTTGATTCTCCTATATGGGCTTGCTCAAGGTTCCAGACAGCATCTCTTTTTGCCACTGAAACTTCCAGCACCATTGAATCTGATGGATCCTATGGCCCAAGTGGAAGTGCATTTTGCACAGCAGCCTGGACCTGTCAAAGAGTCTCCTCTTGTTTTGGTTCCTAATCAAAACACGCAGCTTTTTTGGTCACTCCATAAATAGGCCAAAATAGCACACTCAAAAAAGGAATGTGTTGTCTCCCAAATCCAAAGAGACCAACTAAGCATTGTGCCTCATTCTTGGTTGTAGGAGGAGCCAGATGCAACAACTTATCCTTTACTTTAGAAGGGATATCTCAACATGCCCCACACCATTGGACATCTAGAAATTTCACTGAGTTGGAAGGCCCCTGCATTTTTGTTGGGTTTATCTTCCATTCTCTGTCAAAGAAATGCCTTACCAATAAGTCTAGAGTCTTTGCTACTTCTTGCTCACTAGGTCCTATCAACATGATATCATCAATATAATGGACCTTGTGATGTCTTGTGGGAGGGAGAGACTATCAAGGTCCCTGTGGGCAATATTATGACATAGAGCTGGAGAGTTGATATACCCATGTGGCAGGACAGTGAAGGTATACTTCTGGACTTGCCAGCTGAAAGCAAACTGTTTCGGATGGTCTTTACTAATGCAATTGAGAAAAGTATTTCCCAGATCAATAGCTGCATACCAATAGCAGGGAATATGTTGATTTTCTCAAGCAATTGTACCACATTTGGGACAGCAACTGCAATTGGAGTCATCACCTGATTAAGTTTATAAATATCTACACTCATCCTCCAAGATCCTTCTGTTTTAAGAACAGGCAAAATAGGACAGTTGAATGGGTATGTGGTAAGAATCCCCACCCATACATCCTTCAGATCATTGATGGTGACACTAATCTTTGCAATCCCTCCAGGAATCCAGTATTGCTTTTGATTTACTATTTTGCTAGGCAGAAACAGTTCTAATAGCTTCCATTTGGCCTTTCCTGAAGCAGGCTAATAAAATAGGGAATCAACAGATGGATCTCAAACCTGGCAAGAAGACCAGGTGGATATCAAGAACAAGATGGCTCCTGGAAGACCCTCACAAGATTTCTGCCATCCTGAATGAGGTTTCCTCTGGAAGCCAAGAGAAGCCCTGGATATTCTACAGGGGTCTTATAATTGGGCTCTCCTGGGGGATTGATGGGTGGAGTAATAAATCAAAACAGCGAACAGCTGGAACTCCTCCCTTTTCATTAGCAAAGGGTTGGAATAATTAATGGTTTAAAAAGCTCTCTCTCACTTTTGGGGTAGGGAGGGGATGAGCAGTTGAAATACAGGGGCTTCTTTGGGAGTTAGAGGTTGTCCTGAGTACCGTTGTGGCCACGGATGTAGGCCATTTTAAGTCAGCACACACCACTCAGAACTGAGTGGGAGAGAGTGTGGTCTACGGTGTGAACTGTGGTCTATGGTTGGTGGCAAGGCTCCAGGATGTGTAAGTTCATTGAGGGTGGTGGGCCACACTTGTGGGAGATGTTTGTGTGGGATGTGGTGGGAGGTCTGGGAGGTGGGTCACATGGGAATCCCAGTGGGTTCCGTGTAATATTTTGGGTAATCTAAGCACCTCTTAAAATATATGCATATATATTTATATATCATTTTGCAAATGTTTGTATGTATTGTGAGAATTTTGATTTTTACCCACAATAAAAATAAATAAAAAATTAAAAAAAAAAAAAGCTCTCTCTCCCATGCTCTCTCTCTCTCTCTTGCTTTCTGCACCCTGCTTTCACAGTGTCCCCTTCCCCCACATGGATCAACATGGAAGTAAAACCTGGGAATTTATAATATATAATTGGAAATTGTAGTCTGTAAATCAGTCATCTTTATCACTCTTCAGCCCCTTCCCTCTCTACCTGGAATCTATGATCTGTTATTTCCTTCCATTTCCTCTCCCTTCCCACCTTAATAAATTACTGGCTTAATCAATGTGACATGCTCTTGAAATTCATTTATGCAGCATAGTCAAAAACCTAGACAAAATCCAGTACTATTCCTACCATAATAGTCCTCCCTCCACAAGTCACAGATTCAAAGTGAGGATTCTGCCAATTACTGAGTATGCCTTCTCCAATTATGCATTCTGGATCTGTGGAAATAACCACAGAATGGGACCAGGGACCCACTGGAACCACTGTGAGACAGACCTGAGCAAAAACTCCATCAATCACCTGACCTACATAAGCCCCTACTTTGACTGGTAGACCACAGTGGCATTATGGGTCTCTTGGAATTAATGTCACATCTGAGCCAGTGTCTGATAATCCCTGAAATGATCATCTCCTATTCCCCAATGCAAAATTACTCTGGTAAAAGGCCATAGGTCTCCTCAGGAAAAGCTGGGAGGAAAATTAACAGTATAAATTTTTGGCAGTTTAACAGGATCCTTCCCCAAGGGGACCTGGCCTTCTCTTCATTCAAGGAGCTCTAGGCCTATAAATTGTCTCAAGTCTGGGAATTGATTAAAGGGCCATGATTCTCTGCATCTATAATTTGAGTTAGGGTTTTATTCACTTGGCCTAGAACTCTTTGCTTATACAGACCCAGAAGAAATTGAGTAGACTGCCCATTTTTTTCACTTCTAGGTACCCCATGACCTATTAGCCAATGCCAAAACTCTATATGACAAATACTATTTTTTGAGTGCTGCTTTGAATCTGCCTTTCATTGCAGTAGCTAGGCCCATAATGTCTTTTGTTATTAACTGCAGATATTTGACTTTTACTGGCCCAAGTTTCTGATCATCTCCATAATGTTTAAGGATTCTAACTCCATTACAGCCCTCCCTACAGTAATATCTGGACTACCAGGAAGAGCAACCACAGAGCTCTTCAGGGAAGATGGAATTAGTCTTACAAATTTATTCCTCACAGTCCTGGTTAAATGTGTGTCCTCTGGACATTCCTGGGGTGGGTAGGGCAGGTCTTAAATGGGAAATCCATTCTTGCATTCCAATCTCTTTAAGCCTTTGAATTCTCTTTATTTTGTATACACTGGCAAAATCAAGCATCTCAACCTCAAACATGCTAGACCATTTTTTGGTCCATGGTTCAGTCAGCCACCTGACAAACTATTAGGGCGCTTTGTAACCTCTTGAGTTATAGCATTGAATCCAAAATTTCTGCTTAGTGAGCCCATATCAATAAATTCAGTGTGATCCAACTTTATATTTCTTTCACCATTATGCCATATCTTTAGCATCCATTCCCACACATATTCCCTTGATTTCTGTCTATATAAGTTGGAAAACTCAAGCAATTCTTTCAGAGTATATAGTACTTACTCATGGGTCACATTTTGTATTTCACTTTTTGGGTTTTTTATTTTTTTCTGATTTTGGTCTAGTCCTAGGTCTCAAAAAGAAGAGGGGTGGCAGGGCTAGATAAGGAGAAGTATTAGAAATGTCTTGCAAGCTATTGACCTATGGGCATTCCTATGCATTTTCTTTTGATGAGACAGGATTAATCTCTTCAAGCAGATGTTGAAAGGTAGATTCTTTAGGGAAGGGTGAAGGTTGGGCCTTGCATGCTGGAGTTTGACTGGTACCCATATCAGGGCTGGAAGGAGGTCTGGGCTCCCTGGGACAGGCTGGAGGCTGGGTGATACAAGGTTGACAAATTGTGTTCTCCACAAGGCAGCCCATTACAGGTTTATCTTGTAAAGTCTATGCAGAATTTAGGGTTCCAAAATCCCCACCAATATTATCATTGTCCCAAATGTCTCCATCCTCTGGGTTCCATTCCTTTCTAATCAATGCCTTCACTTTAGCTGCATAAACCCTGTAGGGTTGAGATTTTAGTTTCCTTTGTAACTCTGCTACTCATTCAATGAGAGTTTGAGTCTGGTTCTCAGATATCTCAATCCTGCACCTGCAAGAAACAAGATTTTCTTTCAGAGAAAACATACAAACTTTCACATCATTCATGTGGCTTTTAAATTTGCAAATTTGAAGGCTTTAGCTCACTTCTTTCTTTTGTAACTGTATTCAGCGTATCTAGGAGGAGCCAGCCAACATCATTATACCTTTTGACTCCACAAAACTCTGTTAAGGTGTTGAAAACACTCTCACCCAGATTCTTGCCACTTATAAGTCTGTATAGGGGAATCCAGTGATGATATTTTGTTTATCTTCACTGCCAAGTCATGCCATGGACTGTTAGTAGTCTCTTCATTATTGGAAAGGGAGTCATTAGTACCCTTGAGTCCAATTAAAGAGCCAATTGCAAATCTCACAGAACCACCTCAGAATCCCATGTTTAAGATTCTGTTCCTCAAGAACCACTCCTGGTCCCAAGCTGTATTAGTCAAGATTCTCCAGGAAATGGAATCAACAGGAGATATTGGTAAATAGTATAAGATTTTATAAGATTCTTTTGCATGACCATGAGGATACACAAGTCCAGGTTCTGCAGGCAGACTGCAAACAAGGGGCTTCAACGAAAGTCCATTGAAGGTCTTTGATGAGTTTCCAGGAGAAATTGCCCATCTAAAGACAAGCAGGGAAATCCTCTCTGTATGCTGAAATCATTTGCCCTTTGAAGGCATTAACTGATTGGATAAAATGTCACTCATTGCTGATAGCAATTTCCTAGATGTAATCAGCCATCTATGCAGTAAAGTCACTGATCACTAAAGGCCATAAATGTCATTTTATTACAGTTAGCCCAGGGCTTGCTTGACCAAACAACTGGGCACAATTACCTGGTTGATTTGACACATTAGCCTAACAATCACACCTGGAGAGGCTGAGAAACAGAGAGGATAGTGACTGAAATCAGTAGAGAAGCCAGAAAAGCCAGGCCCTGGAAGAGATGAGCTGTATTCCTAATTTCCCACTTGCTGACCTCTGGGAGGTAGTGAGCCTAGACAGGAAGCAGGCATTTTGGCACAGATTGACCACCATCCTCCCTTGCCAAGTGACTTTGGTGAGAAAGCATCTCTGATGATGTCTTGATTTGGATGTTTCATGGCCTGGGAACTGTGAGATTTTCCCCTTATAAATTCTCTTTACATGCTTTCACCATTTTTATTCAGTTCCAAAGATTTACAAACAGCCTTTTTACCAATTCTGTACAGATTAACCTTCAGCTATCCTTTACCTACCCTCATGCTATTTTCTCATAAGCAATATTCTAATTATTAACTCCATGAGTTGACCAATATATTTAGTTCATGATAGCACAGTCATACAGTATTTGTCCTTTTGTGTCTGGCTTGCTTCACTTAACATAATATCCTCCAGGTACTTCCACGTTGTCATATGCTACACTACTTAATTTTTTCTTACTGCTACATAATAATCCACTGTGTGTATACACCATAATATCTTTATCCATTCTTCAGTTGATGGACACCTGGGTTGTTTCCCAAAACATGATTGTTTTGGCAATCATGAATAATGCCACTATGAACATTGGGGTGTAGATATCTGTTCTAGTCTTTGCTTTCAGTGCTTCTAGGTATATACCACGTAATGGTATTGCTGGGTCACATGGAAAGTTTATATTCAATTTCCTTAGGAACTAACACAGTCCTCCACAGTGGCTATAACTTTCTACATTCACACCAACAGTGAATAAGTGTTCCTATGTCTCCACAACCTCTTCAACAATTACAGTTTTCCGTCTTTTTAATTGTGGTCAGTCTAATAGGTGTGAAATATCTTATTGTTGACTTGATTTGCATTTCCCTAATTGGTAGTGACATTGAACATTTTTTCATGCGTTTCTTTACCATTTGTATTTCTTCTTTGGACAATTGTCTTTTCAAGTTTTTTGCCCATTTTTAAATTTAGTTTGTCTATTCATGTATATTCTCTTTATATATTATGGATATTAAACCATTATAAAAAATGTGATTGCCAAATATTTTCTGTTTTGTGGTTTTATACTTAGGTCTTTGATCCATTTTGAGTTAATTTTTATATAAGGTGTGAGATAGGGGTCCGATTTCTTTCTTTTGGCTATGGATATCCATTATTCCCAACACCATTTATTGAATAGACTATTTTGGCCCAAGTGGGAGGGCATGACTGCCTTGTCAAAAATCACTTGACTGTAGATGTGAGGGTCGATTTCTGAGTTCTCAAGTTTGTTCCATTAGTCAATGTGTCTGTCTTTATGTTAGTACCATGCTGCTTATACCATGTAGCTAAGTAATATGTATTAAAGTCCAGAAGTGAGAGTCCAAAAATTTTATTCTTCTTTTTAAAGATATGTTTGTTTATTTGGGGCCCCTTACATTTGAAATAAATTTGACAATAAGTTTTTCCATTTCTGCAAAAAAAAGATGTGGTTTTTACTGGCATTGCATTGAATCTGTAAATTGATTTCGGTAGAATTGACAGTTTAATGATATTTAGTTTTCCAATCCATGAACAAAAAAGAATGCCCATCTATTTATTTAACTCTTCTTTAGTTACTTTTAGCAATGTTTTGTAGTTTTCTGAATATAGGTCTTTTAAGTCATTGTTTAACTTTATTCCTAAATATTTTATTGTTTTAGTTGATATTATAAATGGATTTATTTCCTGATTTCCACCTCAGATTCCACATCAGAAGTGTATAGAAATGCTCTTGATTTATGCATATTAATCTTGTATCCAGCCACTTAGCTGAACTCCTCTATTAGTTCTTATAGCTTTTTTATGGATTTTCCATGAGATTCTAGGGATAGGATCACATCAACAGTGAATAGTAAAAGTTTTATTTCTTCCTTTCCTATTTGGTTGCCTTTTATTTATTTATTTATTTTATTTTTTTTAATTATGGGTAAAAATCAAAATTCTCACAATACACACAAACATTTGCAAAATGATATATAAATATATATGCATATATGTGTATTTGCTTACAAAAATGTT
>JAKSZT010016069.1:245366-283589 GCA_026826555.1 Tolypeutes matacus | reverse complement strand
CCATGGTTTCAGCTGAGAAATCAGCACTTAATCTTATTGTGCTTCCCTTGTATGTGATGGTTCTCTTTTCTCTTGCTGCCTTGAGTATTTTCTCTTTGTCTTGAGCATTGCACAATTTGACAAGTATATGTCTTGGAGTTGGCCTGTTGGGATTTATACTATTTGGGGTGCGCTGTGCTTCCTGGATCTGCACATCCATCTCTCTCAATAGAGTTGGGAAGTTTTCAGTCATAACTTCCTTCAACACTCCTTCTGTTCCCTTTCCCTTCTCTTCTCCTTCTGGGATGCCCATAATGCGTATGTTTGTGTGTCTTGCATTATCGGTTAATTCTCTGAGACCATACTGGATTTTTTCTATCTTTTTGTCTATCTTTTCTACAATCTCTTTGATTTCAACTCTATTGTCTTCCATATCACTAATTCTTTCCTCTGCCTGTTCAATTCTGCTGCCATGTGAGTCCAGCGTGTTTTTCATTTCTTGACTTGTGTCTTTGTTTGCCATCATATCCATTACCTTTTTAGGTGTGTTAGCTATTTCTTCAGTATGTTCTCCCAGTGTCTTCTTTATATCCTTAATCTCTTCCTTCAGTTCTTTCAGTTGGTCCATGATATTTGTTTGGATAGCTTTGATTAGTTGCTCGATGTACTGCATTGCTTCCTGGTTTTTATTTTGTGCACTGGACTGGTCCATGTTTTCCAGTTTCTCAGAGTCATTTGTATTTTTCTGTTGCCCTCTGGTCATCATATTATCTTGATGGGTCTGTTCAGTTGATTAGCTTTTCTCTATGCTCTAGAATTTTATTTAGCTGTTAGTTCTGCGTGTGAGTTAAGTTTTCTCTTTGGCAGTTTTTCTTCTTATTTTATTTCCTTGCTTCTTTCTATGTTCCCTTGAAAGCAAAAGGTTAGGGCCAGAGAAATCAAAAGATGTAAGGAAGGCAGAAGGATAATAGAAATATTGATAAAAGTTAGAAGAGGGGCAAAATGAGACTTAATGAGATGAATATTTAAGTTGAGTAGGCAGTGTAGAGTACTAGGAAAAAATATGGAGTACCTACAATGGACTGGGAAAACAAATGGAGGAATTTATATATGGAGAGTGATTTAGAAGGCTAGAATTATGAGGAGGTAGAGAAATAGTAGAGAAAGTCTGAAAGGAAAAAGTTAATACTAATAAAAAAAAAAGAAAAAAGAAGGAGAAGAAAACAAAATAGTCGGGATAGAAATTGACACCCTTAAGTTGTGGGCCTATGCAAAAATGTTGTCTCTAAGAGCCACAACAGAAAACAGAAGGCAGAAAGATGCAGGAAGGATAAGCGATAGTTTGTAATACAGAATCAATATATACCGTGAGTGGGAAATTACTGAATAGGAAGCCCAGCGAATAAGCGACCAGCTGGCAGCACCTATTTAAAAAAAAAAAATAGAAGGAAAAAGGAAGGGGGGAGGAAAACGGGAATAATAGCAATAGACCAGAAAGTAACAGAGAGAAACCAAAGATCCACACAGGCAAGCAGTCAAACAGAACTAAGGGGTGTCAATGACTCCCCTAGGGTCCACGTGGATCCTTCCTGCCTACTTGTGTTTATCAATGAATTTCCCCACAGGGTTCTATATGCAGGTCCTGAAGCACCTTTTAGCTATTAAACTAAATTAAAAAAGAATTTATTTTTCATTTGTTGAGGTGACCTTATTTATTTATTTATTTTTTTAGCCAAATGCAGGACCCAAAATAATTCCTCCTCTAGACCAACCCCCTTACGGAAGGGACCCTAGCTGGGCCCGTGGAAATTAATCAAGCACATCCCACTTTCCGGACTCCCCAGGTTAGCTGAAGCTCTGATGTTAGTCAGTGAGGAGTGCTAAAGATGGTGGTTTCCGCCCCTTCTGGAGCTGAGCTCCAGCATCACAGTGCTGCTCAGTAAATCAGTTTGAGTGCAGATTCGTGTCTGCTCTCAGCCTGATGCTGCTTCAGGTCGGCTTATCTGCTCCCCAAAGCTATGGGGCGGTGCAGGCAGCCAGATCAATGTCTAAAAATATAAAATGCCCTTCCCTGTCTTCCAATCGAACCCTGCCTTTTTTGGGAAGTGTCCCTTCTTCCTGGCTCCGCAGCGGCCCTGGTCTTTTCCCTGGGTGGCTAGGGAAATCAGCTGCTTTCCCCAACCAAAATCCCCCCTCCGGTTCACTGGGTGCTGATTAGCTCGTTTGCTCTATTCACACAAGGTCCAAGTGGCGCCAGGCAGCCAGATCCTCAGAAAATAAAACTTTTTCGCCCCACCCGCGACTCAAAATGGCCATTTTATTTTATTTTTTCCCTACCTGCGGGGCTCAGCCGCCTGTGCCAACCTCCACCGGCAGCCTCAAAACTCACGAATCTCCACCGTTCGGTCCACGCCACCGATCCGCACAGATAGATGTCCCAAGCCTCTCACTCCACGCGTGCACAGCACAGACCCCTGGGCAGGACCCCGTCCACAATCTGCCTTGCTCTGGGAGCTTGCAGTGTGCACCCTCCTACACTAACGCCATCTTGGCGGCCTCCCTGTGTCTTGGTTGCCTTTTATTTCTTCATCTAGCCTAATTGCTCTAGCTTCATCTATACCACAATATTGAATAACAATGGTGACAATAGGCCTACTCATCCTTTTCCTGAACTCATCAGGAAAGCTTTTAGTCTTTCACCATTGAGTACAATGATATCTGTAGGCTTTTAATATATGCAATTTACCCTATTGAGAAAGCTTCCTTCTATTCCTACTTTTGGAGAGGTTTTATCAAGTAAGTGTGCTGTACTTTGTCAAATGCCTTTTCTACATCAATGGAGAGGATCATGTGATTTTTCTTCTTCAATTTATCAATGTGGTTTATTACAATGATTTATTTTCTTGTGTTGAACCATCTTTGCAAATCTAGGATAAACCCATTTTATCATAATGAATAATTCTTTTAATGTGCTTTCAGATTCTGTTTGCAACTATTTTGTTGAGGACTTTTGCATCTATATTCATTAGGGATATTGGTCGGTAATTTTCTTTTTAAAAAATATCTGTATGTGGTTTTGATATTAGGGTGATGATAGATTCATAAAATGAGTTTCCTAGTGTTCCTTTGTGTTCAATATTTTGGAAGAGCTTGAGCAAGATTGGTATTAATTTGTCTTTTGAATAATTGGTAGAATTCACCTGTGAAGCCATCTGTTCCTGGGCTTTTCACCTTTTTATTACTGTTTCAATCTCTTTACTTGTGAATAGTTTGTTGAGGTCTTCCATTTCTTCTAAGGTCAGTGTAAGTGGTTCATGTGTTTCTAGTAATTTGTCCATCTTCTCTACACATTGTCTAGTTTGTTGGCATAGGGTAGTTCATAATATACTCTGATGATCTCTCCTAATTCTGCAAGGTCAGTGGTAATGTCCCACCTCTCATTTCTAATTTTATTTATTTTTGCCTTCTCTTTTTTCTTTGTCAGTGTAGCTAAGGGTGTGTAGATTTTGTTGATTTTCTCAAAGAACCAAATTTTGGCTTTGTTGATTCTCTCTGTTGTTTTATTGTTGTTATTCTTCTCAAGTTCATTTGCTTCTGCTCTGATCTTTATTTCTTTCCTTCAGCTTGTTTTGGTATTATTTGATGTTTGTTTTTATTTCACCCGGGTATGAAGTTATATCTTCAACTGTAGATTTATCTTCTTTTTTAATGTAAGCATTGGGAACTATAAATTCCACTCAGCACTGCCTTTGCACTGTCACATAGGTTTTGATATGTTCTGTTCTCATTTTCATTCATCTCAAGATATTTGCTGAATTTTTTTGCAACTTCTTTTTTTTTATTGTGGGTAAAAATCTAATTTTTCACAATACATACCAATATTTGTAAAATGATATATATATGTGCATTTGCTTATAAAAATGTTATATATATATTTTAAAGGTGCTTAGATTACCTAAATATTACATGGAAACTACAGGGAACTCCATGTTCCCCACCTGCCACACCTCCCACAACATCCCACACAAACATCTCCCACAAGTGTGGCCCATCACGCTCAATGGGCATACACATCCTTGGCCCTTGCCATCAACCATAGACCACAATTCACATCGTAGACCACACTCTCTCCCACACAGTTCTGAATGGTGTGTGCTGATTTAAGATAGCCTATATCCGTCGCCACAACGGTACTCAGGACAACCCCCAAGTCCCGAAAAAACCCCAGTATTTCAACTGTACATCCCCTCCCTGCCCAAAAGTGTCCAGTGGCCACCGGCTCCATCTCACTGTTATAATTTGTTCCATTGCTAGAATCACCATATGTGTACAGCAGAATACCATTAAGTCCCCTCTAGTCCATAGTCCTTCCCCCAATCCTCAGGGGACTGGGATGGTGATGTCCACTCCACCTCCAAGTGAGAGAGGGCTTATATCCCATGGATATGGTGGGTAGGATTATCCTGCCTGCAGATGCAGGCCCTCTCCATTCCCTGGGCTGGCTGTTGCCCATCGTTGTCTCCTCACCAGGTGACTTGTATGAATCCATTGAGCTGTAGGGTAAGAGTGGCAGCTCCACTGAGATTCCATGCACACCTGGCACATAGGTAGGCAAGAGGCTCCAGTCTCTGGAAGTATACCTAAAAACTCCAACATCACATATAGGTTTGAATAGAAGGGACAGATGAACCATGTTCAGGGAGGACTTATTTGGGTCCAATTCTGTCACTCTCAGGAGCACAGATTCCAAAATAGAGCCCAATGATAAGGTGTCAGTCTCTGGGACTATACCCCCTTATATAGGACCTGGGTGTCTCCAGAGCCCTCAGGATCCCCTCTGTGTGGGGTAATATTCACTTTGATAGTCTATGAATTCCTACTGAGGTGTGTGTAAGCATTACCTCTGGGATGACCTCCTGACTCTTTGAAGTCTCTTAACCACTTAACTCATTTGTCTTTACCTTTTCCCCCTTTTATTCAAGGTCTTTTTCCAGTCATGTTGCCAGTTGGCACTTGGTATTAATCCCTTGTTGCCAGGGAGGCTCATCCCCGGGAGTCATGTCCCACGTTGGGAGGAAGGTAATGCAATCATATGCTGAGTTTGGCTTAGAGAGAGGACACATTTGAGCAACAAGGAGGCTCTCAGGTGGCAGCTCTTAGGCACCCTATAACAGTAAGCTAAATTTCAGTTACAAGAGCAAAAACTCATAAGGAGAGCCATCAAAAACAAGGACTCATCAGTGGGCCATCCTCTTTTGACAGACACTGTCCCTGCATTCAGAGGACTGTTGCTGCTCCCTTGGAGAATGTGGCAGAGCTCTCCAGGCTAGGAATTCAGATTCCCTCCTTTATTGAGTGATTGCCCACCCAATGTGACCATGCCCCATCCTTTGATCATTTGAACAATTTTGTATATCTTTCATGTATATTCAGATGAACTTACTCCCATAAATCCCCCATCCCAGACACCGTCCACCAATAATCCCCCGCAGCACCTATTATAAGCCTTCTGTGATCCAAATCTTCCATGAACATGTAGCCCATATAATAATCAAATACACTTAATAGGAAAAAGAAACAACAATGATAAGCTTAAATGCAAGAGACAAACATAGGGAAACTCAGGAAAAAACAAACAAACAATCAAACAAAAAAAGAAAACAAAACAAAATATAATTAGCAGATTGGGACATTCAAAAAAATGAAAAAAAAAAAAAAAAAAGAAATGCCTTTAAAAAATATATTCTTTTTTCCCTTTATCACTGTGTTATCGGATGTCTGGTGTGCCATGACACCTTCCCCCTCTCAATTCCCAGTGTCTCCCAAATTTTCATTCAATTTTTAAAGAAGTTTTAGGTTACAGCAAAGTCACACACGGAATACCAGAGACTTCTAGATAACAAACCATACCCCTTCCCCACCCCATATTAACCCACCCCCCTTTTTTTTTGGATGTTAGCATTGTTATAACTGTTATACAGATAGTGAAATATAACAACTAAACTTTGTCAATGATTTACAGCATAGTTTACAATTTAGATGATACAGTTTAATATGTTTTGATGATATTTACCATGTCCTGTGTCCATTACTGTAAGGTAATGAAAAACCTTTCCCATGACCACTAAATACCCCATTAGATCTTAACTGTTCCATTCTCCCCACCCTCTTGGGGCATATGACACTCCCCTTTCTTGACTCATGGAATGTCAAGATTCATAGTTACATGCCCTGGGTATTTGATCCTGCCCTGCCTAATCTACCCACCTGTCAATGCTGCACCACCAAATCCAGTAATATCACTACTTATCTGTCCTATCCTTCAATATGCAACTATGCTCTATCCCTTTACCATAGATTATGTCCATATGGGTGATGGCTCAAAGCCTACTCTTCTCTTTCTCTCCTTTTTTAACCTATCTTTCAGACAATGGTTCTCAGAGACTGCTCACTTTCCTCAGTTCAAATCAGTGAGGTCATATACTGTTCATCCTTCAGTGCTTGGCTTGCTTCACTCAACATAAGATTTTCAAGATTTATCCACGTTTTTCCATGTGTTAGCACTTTATACCTTCTTACAGAAGAGCAAAATCCATTGTATCTATGTACCACATTTTGCTTATCCATTCATCTGTTGATGGGCACCGGGGCTGATTCCAACTTTTGACAATTGTGAGCAATGCAGCTATGAACATTGATGTGCATATATCTGTTTGTGTCTTTGCTTTCAGTTCTTCTACATATATACCCAGCAGTGGAATTGCTGGATCATACGGAAGATCTAATGTTAGTTTTCTGAGGAACCACCAAAATGTCCTCCACAGAGGATGGACCATACCACAGTCCAAACAGCAGTGGATGAGGGTTCCACCACATCCTCTCCATCATTTAGTGTCTGCTGTTTTTTTTAATAGCTGCCATTCTGAGGGGTGTAAGATGGTATCTCATTGTAGTTTTGATTTTCATTTCCCTGATAGCAAGCGATGTTGAACAATTTTTTCATGTGCTTTTTAGCCATTTGTATTTCTGCCTTGGAGAAGTGTCTTTTCAGATCACTTGCCCATTTTTTGAGTGGGTTGTTTGTCTTTTTATTTTCAAGGTGTAGGATTTCTTTATATATGCAGGATATTAGGCTCCTATCAGATATATGGGTGCCAAATATTTTTTCCCATTGGGTAGCTGCCTTTTTATTTTCTTAATAACATCCTTTGATGTGCAGAAGTTTTTAATTTTGAGAAGATCCCATTTATCTATTTTTTCCCTTGCTGCTCGAGCTTTGGGTGTGAAGTTCCTGAAACCATTTCCTATTACAAGGTACTGTAGATGCTTCCCTACATTATCTTCCAACGTCTTTATGGTTTTGGCTCTTATATTTAGATCTTTGATCCATCTTGAGTTGATTTTTGTATAAGGTTTGAGATGGTATTCTTCTCTCATTCTTTTGGATATGGATATCCAGTTCTCCAAGCACCACTTGTTAAAGAGGCCATTCTCTCCCAACTAAGGGGGCTTCGTGGCCTTGGCAAATATCAGATGACTGTATATGCGAGGATCTATATCACAACTCTCAATTTGGTTCCATTGGGCAGTAGGCCTATCCTTGTGCCAATGCCATGCAGTTTTGATCACTGTAGCATTGCAGTATGTTTTAAAGTCAGGTAGTGTGATACCTCCAACTTCGTTTTTCTTTTTCAATATGTCTTTGGCAATTTGCGGCCTCTTGCCTCTCCAAATATATTTTGTGGTTAGTTTTTCCAGTTCCTTAAAAAATACTGTCTTGACTTTTATTGGGATTGCATTAAATCTGTAGATTAGTTTGGGTAGGATACACATCCTGATGATGTTTAGTCTTCCTATCCATGAACAGGGAATATTTTTCCATTTATTTAAGTCTTCTTTGATTTCATTTAAGAGTGCTGTGTAGTTTTCTGTATATAAGTCCTTTACATCTTTAGTTAAATTTATTCCTAGGTATTTGAATCTTTTCGTTACTATTGTAAATGGCATTTTTTTTCCTGATTTCCTCCTGAGTTTGCTCGTTATTGGTGTACAGAAATGCTACTGATTTTTGCACATTGATCTTCTAGCCTGCAACATTACTGAACTCCTTTATAAGTTCGAGAAGCCTTGTTGTAGATTTCTCAGGGCTTTCTATGTTTAGGATCATGTCATCTGCAAATAATGAAATTTTTACTTCTTCTTTTCCAATCTGGATGTCTTTTATGTCCTTTTCTTGCCTCAGTGCTCGTGCAAGTACTTCTAAGGCAATGTTAAATAGGAGTGGTGATAGTGTTCATCCTTGTCTAGTTCCTGATCTCAGAGGGAAGGCTTTTAAGATTTCATCGTTAAAAATGATGTTAGCCTTGGGTTTTACATATATACACTTTATCATATTCAGAAAGTTTCTGTTTATTCCTATCCTTTGTAGTGTTTTTATGAGGAAAGTGTACTGTATTTTTTCAAATGCTTTTTCTTCATCTATAGAGATGATCATGTGATTTTATTTTTCAATCTGCTTATGTGGTGTATTACATTGATTGATTTTCTTATATTGAACCATCCTTGCATACCCGGGATGAAACCCACTTGGTCATGGTGTATAATCCTTTTGATATGTTGTTGAATGCGATTAGCAAGTATTTTGTTGAGGATTTTAGCATCTAAGTTCATTAGAGAAATTGGTCTGTAATTTTCCTTTCTTGTAGTATCTTTATTTGCTTTTGGTATTAGGGTAATGTTGGCATCATAGAATGAGTTAGGCAATATTCCTTCTACTTCTATTTCTTGGAAGAGCTTAAGTAGAATTGGTGTTAGCTCTTTCCAGAATGTTTGGTAGAATTCAGCTGTGAAGCCATCTGGTACTGGGCTCTTCTTAGTTGGGAGGTTTTTGATGAGTGAGTCTATCCCTTACTTGTAATTGGACTGTTGAGTTCATATAGTTCTTCTTTCATCAATGTAGGCTGTTTCTGAGTTTCTAGAAACTTGCCCATTTCCTCTAAATTATCATTCTTGTTGGCATATAATTTTTCAAAGTATCCTCTTATGATACTCTTTATTTCTGTGGGGTCAGTAGTGATATCACCTTGCTCATTCCTTATTTTATGTATTTGCATCTGTTCTCTCTTTGTCTTTGATAGTCTTGCTAAGAGTTTGTCAATTTTATTGATATTCTCGAAGAACCAGATTTTGGTTTTGTTTGTTCCAGTGCTTTCTTATTCTCTATTTCATTTAGTTCTGCTCTAATCATTATTTCCTTCTTTCTACTTCCTTTAGGATTAGTTTGTTGTTGTTTTTCCAATTCCTCCATGTGTGCAGTTAGGTCTTCTATTTTAGCTCTTTCTTCTTTTTTAATATATGAAATTATGGCTATGATCTTCCCTCTCAGGACTGCTTCCGCTGCATCCCATAGGTTTTTATATGTTGTGTTGTCATTTTCATTAGTTACAAGGTAGTTACTGATTTCTTTTGAGATTTCCTCTTTGACCCACTGTTTGTCTAAGAGTTTGTTGTTTAACTTCCATATCCTGTCTAACCTGTTTCTCTGGCCCTTAGTGATTTATAATTTCATTCTGTTGTGGTCAGAGAAATTACTTTGTATAATCTCAATCTTTCTGAATTCATTGAGAGTTATTCTGTGGCCTAACATGGGGTCTATTTTGGAGTACGTTCCATGTGCAGTCAAGAAGAATGTAAATCCTGCTGTATTTGGTTGTAGTGTTCTGTTAATGTCTATTAATTCCAGGTCCTCAAATGTATTGTTGAGTGCCTTTGTTTCTTTATTGATTCTCCATCTAGATGTTCTGTCTAATGATGATAATTGTGTATTTAAGTCACCTGCTATAATTGTAGAGGAATTTATTTCTCCTCTTAGTTTTTCCAGAGTTTTCCACATGTATTTTGAAGCACTCTGATTAGGTGCATAAATATTGATGATTGTTCTTTCTTCTTGAGAGATTACTCTTTTTACTAATATGTAGTGTCCACCTTTGTCTCTTACAATAGTTTTACATTTAAAGTCTATTTTGTCTGATATTAGAATAGCTACTCCTGCCCTTTTTTGGCTATTGTTAGCTTGTAAAATGCTTTTCCAGCCCTTCACTTTAAGCCTCCTTGAATCCCTGGGTCGAAGGTGGGTTTCCTGTAGCCAGCATATAGGTGGATCATATATTCTTATCCAATCTGCCAATCTGTGTCTCTTGATTGGTGAATTTAATCCATTGACATTCAGTGTTATTACTCATAATGAATTTCTTACTTCAGCAATTTTTTCTTTGTGTTAATGTATGTGATAGGTTGTTTTGTTTCTCTTTTTGTCTTTTCAGTTTTTTTTTTTTTTTAGGGTTTTTTTCCCATTTTATTTTTTATTAGTCAAATATGTTAATACATATTCAGGTTTTGTCGTTAGAAATTTGATTATCGCCATGAATCATAGCATTGTATGCCCATGATTTTAAAATCTGTTTAATAAAAAACCTAAAAGTAGAAGACAGAATTACTTTTTCAAGGGATTGTTCAATAGCAGTTTACAGTCAAGAGTAGTGCCTGGAGTCCCCAGACCATAGATGGAATACTGGTTCCACCATAGACTAAACTCTCCTCCAACTCTCTCTCCCTTTTTTTTCCTTTCAACTTGTAGAGATTCCTTTAGTATTTCTGGAAGTGCAGGTTTCTTATTGACTTAATCTCTTAATTTCTGTTTATCTGTGAATATTTTGAACTCTCCATCATTTTTGAATGCCAGTTTTGCTGGATAGAGAATTCGTTGCTGGAGGTTTTTTTCTTTTATTATTTTGACTATGTCATATCAATGTCTTCTTGCCTCCATGGTTTCAGCTGAGAAATCAGCACTTAATCTTATTGTGCCTCCCTTGTATGTGATGGTTCTCTTTTCTCTTGCTGCCTTGAGTATTTTCTCTTTGTCTTGAGCATTGGTCATTTTGATAAGTATATGTCTTGGAGTTGGCCTGTTGGGATTTATACTATTTGGGGTGCACTGTGCTTCCTGGATCTGCACATCCATCTCTCTCAATAGGGTTGGGAAGTTTGCAGCCATTATTTTCTTCAACACTCCTTCTGTTCCCTTTCCCTTCTCTTCTCCTTCTGGGATGCCCATAATGCATATATTTGTGTGTTTTGTGTTATCAGTTAATTCCCTGAGTCCATGTTGGATTTTTTTCTATCTTTTTGTCTATCTGTTTTACTATCTCTTTGATTTCAGCTGTATTGTCTTCCATATCACTAATTCTTTCCTCTGCCTGTTCAAATCTCCTGTTATTTGAATCCAGTGTATTTTTGATTTCTTGGATTGTGCCATTGTTCACCATCATATCCATTATCTTTTTAGGCATGTTTGCAATTTCTTCAGTATGTTCTCCCAGTGTCTTTTTTATGTCCTTAATCTCTTCCTTCACTTCTTTAAGTTGGTCCAGGATATTTGTTTGGACAGCTTTGATTAGTTGTTTGATGTTCTGCATCACTTCCTGGATTTTAATTTGTTCATTGGACTGGTCCATGTTTTCCTATTTCTCAGAGTCATTTGTATTTTTTTGTTGCCCTCTGGTCATCATATTATCTTGATGGGTTTGTTCAGTTGATTAGCTGTTCTCTATGCTCTAGAGTTTTGTTTAGCTGGTGGTTCTGCATGTGTGTTAAGTTTTCTCCTTGGCATTTTTTTTTTCTTATTTTATTTCCTTTGTTTCTTTCTATGTTCCCTTGAAGGCAAAAGATTAGGGCCAGAGGAATCAAAAGATGTAAGGAAGGCAGAAGAATAATAGTAATATTGATAAAATTAGAAGAGGGACCATGTGAGAGTTAATGAGATGTATGTTTAACTTGTGTAGGCAGTGTAGAGTAATAGGAAAAAAAGTGGAGTTCCTACAATGGACTGGGAAAACTAACAGAGGAATATATATAGTGATTTAGAAGGCTAGAATTATTAGGAGGGAGAAAAATAGAGAAGAAAGGGCTGAAAAGAAAGAGTTAATGCTAATAAAAAAAGAAGAAAACAAAATAGATGGAATAGAAATTGACACCCTTAAGTTGTGGGCATATGAAAAAATGTTGTATCTAAGAGACATAACAGAAAGCAGAAGGCAGAAAAATGAAGGAAGGGTAAGCGAGAGTTTAGAGTACAAAATCAGTATAGACAGAGAGTGGGAAATTACTGAAGAAGAAGCACAGCAAAGAAGCGACAAGCGAGCAGCACCTAATTTTTAAAAAATGAAAGAAAAAAGAAAGGGGGCAGGAAACAGGAAAGAAAAGCAAGAGACAAGAAATAAATAAAGAAAAACCAATGAACCACACAGGCGAGCAGTCAAACAGAGCTAAGGAGGGTCAATGATTCCCCTAGGGTCCATGTGGATCCTCTCTGTCTGTGTTTATCATTCAATTTCCCCTCGGGGTTCTATATGCAGTTCCTGAAACAGCTTTTAGCTATTAAACTAAATTAAAAAGAATTTATTTTTCATTTATTGAAGTGACCTTCTCACTTTTTTTTTTTTGGTGAAATATAGGACCCAAAATAATTCCTCCTCTAGACCATCCCCTTTATGGATGGTACCCTAGCTGGGCTCGTGGAAATTAATCAAGCATGTCCCACTTCCTGGACTCCCCTGGGTAGCTGCAGCTCTGATGTTAGTCAGTGCAGAATATGAAAGATATCCAACTCCGTCCCTTCTGGAGCAGAGCACCAGCATCACTGGGTTGCTGAGTGTATCAGGTTGACTCAGCAGATTGGCTTCTCCTCTCAGCCTGGTGCTGCTTCAAGTCAGCTTATCTACTCCCCAAAGCTATGGGGCTGTCCAGGCAGCCAGATCGATGGCAAAAAAAAAAAAAATTCCCTTCCCTGTCCTCCAACAGAACCCTCCCTCTTTTGGAGAGTGACCCCTCTTCCTGGCTCCGTGGCAGCCCGTGGCTTATCCCTGGGCAGGTAGGCAGATCAACTCCCTCCCCAAACAGAATCACCCCTCCCCTCCACTGGGTGCTGATTCACTCTGGCTGTTCTGATCACCCAAGGTCCAAGGGGCTCCAGGCAGCCAAATCCCCAGAAAATAAAACTCTCTTGCCCCTTTAACAGAGCCCCTCCTCAGAGAGTGCCCCCTCCCACTAGGCCCTGTGTCCCGGTTGCCGAGCCCTGCTCATGGCTCCAACTGACCATTTTATTTTTATTTTTTCCCCTAACCAGCGGGACTCAGCCGTCCATGCCAACCACCACCAGCAGTCTTAAAACTCATGAATCTCTATCGTTCCATCCATGCCGTTGATCCACGCATATAGATGTCCCAAGCTTCTCACTCCATGCACACACTGCACAGACCCCCAGGCAGGACCCCGTCCTCAATCCACCTTGTTCTGGGAGCTTGCAGTGTGTGCCCTCCTTTGCTAACACCATCTTGGCTGACCTGCAACCTATTTTTTGACCCAGTGATTATTTAAGAGTGTGTTGTTTCATCTCATTTATTTATGAAGTTTCCTTTTTTCCATCCATTATTATTTTCCAGCTTTGTTCTGTTATGATCAGAGAAAGGGTTTTGCATAATTACAAACTTTATAAATTTCTAGAGACTTGTCTTGTGACACAACATATGATCTATCTCGGAGAAGGATCCATGAGCACTTGAAAAGAAATTATAATCTGCTCTTTAGGGGTGCAAAGCTCTATAAATGTGTGTGAGGTCTAGGTCATTTATCATATTATTCAAGTTCTCTGTGTCTTTATTTATCTTATGCCCAGAATTTCTATCCAATACTAAGAGTGTTGTGTTGAAGTCTGCAAATATTATTGTAGAGAATATTTTTTCCTTTAGTTTTACAATTGTGTACTTTATATATCTTGGGGCACTCAAGTAAGATGCCTAAATATTTAGTATAGTTAATTCTTGTAGAATTGACCATTTTATTAATATTTAATAAACTTCTTCATCCCTTATAATAATTTTGCATTTCATTTTTTCCCCTGATATTAGCATTGTTATACCAGCTCTTTTTTGGTTACACTTTCTGTGGAATATCTTTTTTCATCCTTTCCCTTCTAACCTCATTATGTCCTTAAGTCTCTTGTAGACAACATATAGACTGCTCATATTTTTTATCCATTCAGTCAGTCTATGTCTCTTGATTGGGGAGTTCAAGCCATTAACATGCAATATTATTATTGTAGAGACATTACTTACTTCATCCATTTTGTCCTTTGGCTCTTTGTTCTCATACTGTTCTATTGCTTATATTCTTACTCTTTAGTTTACTTTTCTTAATAATCTTCATTTCTATACTCTTCTCCAAATCTCTTACCCTTGTTTTTTCCTTTCAGTCTGCAGCACTTTCTTTTGTATTTCTTGTAATTCTGGTTTTTTGGTAGCATATTCTATCAGGTTTTCTTTGTCTGTGAAGTTGTTGTACTCACTGTCATTTTTGAAGGACAATTTTGCTAGATACAAAATTCTTGGCTGGAAATTTTTCTCCTTCAGTCCCTTAAATATATCACACACTTACTTTTCACTTCCTTGGTTTCTGTGATAGGTCGGCAATTAATCCAATCAAGTTTTCCTTGTATATGATGCTTTGTTTTTCTCTTGCTGCTTTCAGAATCCACTCTGTATCTCTGATATTAGTCATTCTGAATAGTAGGTGCCTCATGTATGTCTATTCGGATTTCTGTTTGGGGTGCATTGTCCTTCTTGGATATTAATATGTATGTCTTTCATTAGGGGTTGAAAATTTTCAGTTATATCCTGAAATATTTTTCTGCCCCTTTTCCATTCTCTTCTACTTCTTGGACACCTATAATGCAAATGTTTCCATGTTTCATGTTGTTATTAATGTAACTCTATTCCACTTTTTCCTTTCTCTTCTCTTTCTGTTCTATATTTTCAAGTTCAGATGTTCTGTCTTCAAAACATCTCAAATCTCTTATGTGCCTTTAATGTATTTTTAATCTCTTCCAATGTGTCTTTTTTTCCCAGAAGTACTGTTACTTTTCTTTGCAAGCTTTCAAATTTTTCTCTATGCTAACCCAGTGTCTTCCTAAAATCGTTATTTCTTTAGTCATATTTTCTTTTTATTCTTTGAGTTTATTTATGAGAGTTGTATGATTATCACCAATTTACTGTCTTAAATCCTGTATATCTCCAGTATATTTAGTTAATTCCTTTGGATGGGCCATCCCTTTCTGTTTCCTAGTACAGCTTGTAATTTTTTGTTGATGTGTAGGCATCTGAATATGTTGGTAAATTTACACTGGTGGCCAATTTCTCTATCTTGCCAATTTTTGTTTTTTGTTTTGTTTTTCACAGCTCTTCTTTGAAATTTGGTTCAACTTATTTTGTCTTTAAAATTACCCCATTTAAGTTATCCAAATGTGCCAGAGACTCACTAATGGGGCACAGATTTTCTCCCAGATGTTAGGATACAGAGGAAATGGAAAACAGTTTTTATTTTTCCCATGCAATTTCTAGATCAGCCAAAAGATGGAGCTTGTCAGCACACCTTTCAATGGAGGTGTTTTAGTTTCTGCTTTCTTTTTTCCTCTGTTGAATCTACAGAGCAGAGTTTCAGAGCTGAATCTGCTGGCTGATTTCAAAGAAGAAAAGTCCCCCAAGTGGCCCTCCCTTTTCCTGTGAAATAGCTGACAGTGAGGAAGATGTCTGTTCCCCTCTTAGTTAGCTGCAGTGAGCCAGGGGTTTTATAACAGCCTTATATCTTGGCACTGGGGGGAGGGAGCCCTTTCCTGCCACTGCAGAGGCTTGGTAACACATGCTTGTTGTTTCTACTTCTTTATCTCTCTGTCATTCACTCTCCTGGGAGTTGTGTAGCACTCTGATCGTCTGCTGACCTCCAAAGCAAGCCCTTCAGTCAGCTTTGGCTCTTTCTCCATTGTTTTTATGAAAGCATTGAGCTTTCCATTAGTCTGAAAACATCTTCCCATAATCCTCCTTCATTGCCTTTTTAAT
This sequence comes from Tolypeutes matacus, assembly GCA_026826555.1. Lineage (NCBI taxonomy): Eukaryota > Metazoa > Chordata > Mammalia > Cingulata > Chlamyphoridae > Tolypeutes > Tolypeutes matacus. The sequence continues at coordinate 267,663 of JAKSZT010016069.1, read as the reverse complement.
GAAACATTATTTACAGCAAGCCACAGACAAGGAGCAGCCATCCAAGTCACCTGGTAGATGGAAGAGATTAGCTGTTCAGTGTTCAAAAAACAGACTGTTGCAGAGGCTTTCTTACAAAGTGTGAAGTGACCATTTGCCAATGAAGAATATGAAAAAATACTAACTGGATGTATACAGGTAGAGCTTAAAAGTATATTAACAAAATTAGTTTAAATGTGACTTAATAACTGAAAGGTTTATAGTCCTTGATTTCATTTTCAATCATGCAATGTACTTAGCTTCTCTGACCCTTTGATTCTTGAAATTAACATATAAGACCAGAGTTAAGAGAGAAAATGAAACAAGAAATATCTTAATTCATTGATTTCAAAAAGCTATTTTTTTCCCATATGCTCCATGTAGAATTCCTCATGATAAACCTTGTATTGATATCAATAATGGATTTTTATTTGTGAACAATGTGAATCAGCTTCATTTATTTAATAGCATATTATTTTCATTTTATCCTTTAAATACAGGGAGATGCCATAATAATTAGAGATATAGACAATCTCATTATCTTCACAGATTTCCTTCTCATGGATATTTCAACCTCCTGAGAACTCCAAGTCCTGCAAGTTCTGATTTTCTTATTAATGTATCTGGGAATACTGACTGGGAATCTACTAACTGTTACTGTCATTGTAACTGAGCCACATCTGCATTCTCCAATGTATTTCTTTATAAGCAATTTATCTATAATCATACTTTGCTGCATTTCAATTATTTGTTCCTAAAATGATTGTAACTATTTTGACAATAAATTGATTTCCCTCCCAGTATTTGCTGTTCATATTTTCATGTCTGTATTGTTTGTAACCACAGAGTTTTCTTTCCTTGCATTGATGTGCTATGATTGCTATGTTGGCATTTGCCATCTTCTGCACAATTGTTATTGGATAGCTCTGGTTTCTGGGCTTCTGGATTCTTGGCCTATGTCACATAAAATAATTTAAGGACATGCCATAGAGTAGAGAAGGGAAAAAATAGTTTATTAAGAAACATGAAAACAAGATAAGTACATGGTCCATGTTGAGGCATTGATGCAGACATACTCCAAGTTGAGTTGTGCACACGGGGACCCAGGTCAGGTCTTTTCAAATTGTTTCCTCCTTCCCTTTTATACTGTTTGGGGTGCAGCCATATCTGTTTGCTTTTCTAACTGGTGTGCCACCTTTCAGTTTTCAGAGGCCAGTGGTGAGGCCTTTTGAGGGTATCTCACTTTCCTTCTCATTCCAAATGAGATTCTCATGGATAAGGTCTCCTGAGATCCCTCAGAAGGTTTCTGGGTGGAGTCTCACAACCATGTTGTCCACCTGCCATGTTATCTGCAAGCCATGTTGTCAGCTGACCTCAGCTGCCTACCTTGTTTCATTATACTAACATGCCTCAACACTGCCCTCAGAGTTTACACCCTTATTCTTAAGGGAATGCTGAAGGGTGATACTTATTCTTCTGTAGCTACTTATTTCTGATTAGAGGCAGTAGGCCCTACCTGAAAAGGTGTAAACCTCTCTGTCTATTCTATTGCAGTTGAGGAAAGATGGGTCCAGCACCCTGGTTGGAACTGTATGAATCCCTACATGGCTAATAAAGCACTGGTTCTCTAAGAAATAAACTTAATTAGAATTTAAGATACATGGCTCCACTAAAAGCATAAAAAAGATAGTGGTATGCAGGCCCAAAAAGGGAGCCAGCCATGACATACTGAAGCATGAGAGTGAGAAAAGCCAGGTACCTTCAGAGGTTGCATTCTCACAAAGTTGATGCAAAATGACATTTTTTCCTTGAGTTATTTTATGCTGTTGGTTAATTTTAGGATGGGAATTTGGTAGACCTGCTGGGTTTTGTATAAATTATCAACCCGAGTTCCCACATCAGTGGTTATGCATAGGACAGCTAGGAGAAATATGAAGAGATGGACTGCCCTAGACATAAACTTACAAAGACAGTATAGGCAACAATAAGACAGACATATAGCAAACAAAATAAAGACAGTACTTAAGAAAGCCATTCTTTTGTTTTATAGACAAACTCATTAATTACTTAGAAAATGAATTATGTTTACCAGGACATCCCTCTGCTTATGATCTAGAAGAGAACAGATATTATCATATTCATCAAGTACAAAGGTATAGTATTTAATACTATTCAATGTACAATTTTCTCTTTGAGCTGCAGTTAATAGATCTAAGTTCCAGGTTTGTAATACCATACATGTTATTTCTCCATGGGAATAGGCCATAATGCCCATTGTGTTTATTTAAGTTCTTCTCACATTACTCTGGTAATTATTCTTCCACTTAACATGTCCTTCACACTACCAACATGCTGCAGCACTGTTGATCCTAGAGAGAGACTAGGAAGGTAAGCCTCCAGTGATTCAATTGCCTGGCACATAGCATCCTTCATCACTATAAAACAGAACCAGACTGGAGGCAATGACATTGTACATCTGGCTATATCAAGCCATCATCAGCTGCTGCAGGATTCCAAAACTGCAGTGTAATCTCCATCCATATTAGGAGCATAACCAGAGATGTAGTAGACAGATACCTTTATTTTTAAGGGTCAGTGATCAATCTAGCCAACAACTCAATAGGAGTGGTACCATGCACTGTACTTTAATGAGCTGGCAAAAGAGATTGGGGATATTAAGCAGATATTGGCTGAGAACAAGGAAGAATTTGAATGCATACATAGAAAAATATCAGAACTTATAGGAATGAAAAGCACAATAAATGAAATTAAAAATACATTGGAGGCATAATACAGCAGATTTGAAGAGGAAGAACACATAAGTGATTTTGAGTACAGGGCCTCCAGAAGTGAACATACGAAAGAACAGATAAATAAAATAATGGAAAAAATATGAATAGGTTATCAGGGAACTAAATGGAGGCAAAGGACTGCAAGAGTAAAACTTCCAACCAAGAATCTTATATCCAACAAGATTGTCTTTCAAAAACGAGCATGAAATAGGATATTCTTGAATAAAAAGAAACTGAGAATTTGTAACCAAGAGACCATCTTTGGAGGAACTACTAAAAGTAGTGATATATCTTGAAAAGAAAAGGCAATAGAGAGAGTCTTAGAAGTATCTAGAAATGAAGATTATATTAGAAAAAATAACTAAAACTGTAAAAGAGTGGTGAATATAAGATATCACTTTTACATCAATACCAGATAAAGATATTATGGAAAAAATTCAGAAATATTTCCTAGTGAGTACAGATGAAAAAATCCTCAAGAAAATACATGTTAATCAAATAAAACAAGGCGTTATAAGAATTATTCATCATGATTAAATGGATTTTATACCAGGTATGCAAGAGTGGTCCAACACAAGAAAATCAATCAGCATAATACCTCACATTAGTAAACCAAAGAAGAAAAATCACATGATCATCTCGATTGACGCTGAAAAAGGATTTGACAAAATACAGCATTCTTTCTTGAAAATAACACACTGAAACATATAAATTAAAGGAATCTTTCTCAACATGATAAGAGACATATATGAAAAACCCACAGCTGACATTGTACTCAATGGTGAAAGACTGAAATCTTTCATGTTTAGGGTGAGAACAAGATAAGATGCCCCTTGTCACCACTATTGTTCAATAGAGTGCTTGAGTTTCTACCTAGAGCAATAAGGGAAGAAAAATAAATAAAAGTCATACATATTTGAAAGGAAAAAGTAAAACATTCACTACTGACAGATGATATGATAATATTAATAAAATGATCCAAAAAACTACGACAAAGTTACTAAATATAAAAATGTGTTCAGCAGAGTGGCAGCATACAAGATGCATACTTAACATTCAGTAATGTTTCTCTATACTAGTAATGAGCAATTTGAGGAAGAAGTCAGTAAAAAATTCCATTTACAATAGTGAGTAAAAAGACTCAAATATGTAAGAATAAACTTAACCAGGGAAATAAAGCCATTGTACTCAGAAAACTGCAATGCACTGCTAAAGGAAATCAAAGATGACCTAAATAAATGGAAGAACATTCTGTTTTAATGGATTGGAAGAACAAATAGAGTTATATTGTCAATTCTAACCAAATTGTTATACTGATTCAATGCAATCCTGATAAAATTCTAACAGCCTTTAAAAATATATATTGAAAACACAATTACCAGATTTATTTGGAAGGGTAAGTTGCCCCAAAAAGTGAAAAACATCTTAAAAAGGAAGAACAAAGTTGGGGGACTCTCACCTCCAGACATTAATACATTATCTAGTTACAGTGGTAAAAATAGAATGGTACTGGTATAAAGATAGTCATAATAACAAATGAAATCAAATTGGTGGTTCAGAAACTGACCCTCACATCTATGGTCAAGTAATTTTTGACAAGATTGTCAAGGCCACTAATCTGAGGCAGAACTGTCTATTCAACCATTTGTGCTTGTGGGACTGTATATCCATATCCAGAAGAAAGAGTATCCCTATTTCACATCTTATACAAAAATTAATTCAAAATGAATCAAAGACATAAACATAAATGTGACAGCTATATAACGCCTAGTGGAAAATGTAAGGAAACATCTCTAAGGCCTTGTGGTAGATGAGGTTTCTTAAATCTTACAACAAAAACATGAGTGATAAAAGAAAAAAAATATGGATAAATGGGACCTTATCAAACTTAAAGACTTTTGTGATTCAGAAGATTTTGTCAAGAATGTGAAAAATCAACCCATTCAATGGGAGAAAATATTTGGAAAACACATATCCAATAATGGTTTGATTTCCATGCTGTATAAAGAGACCATATAACCCAATAATAAAAGAACAAGAAATCCCTTTTAAAAATGGACAAAACACTTAAATATTGCTCCAAAGTAGAAATACAAATGGTGACAAAGCTCACGAAAAATGTTCAACATCTCTAGCTATTAGGGAAACACAAACCAAAACTAACATGTGGTATCATCTCACACCTAATAAAATGGTCATTAGTAAAGAAAAAAATAGTGCTGGAGAAGATGTGGAGAAATAGGAACATTCCTTCCCTGTTGGTGGGAATGTAGAGTTGTGCAGCCTTTGTGGAAGACAGTCTGGTGGTACTTCAGAAAGCTAAATATAGAACTGCCTTATAATCCAGCCATCTGTCTACTAGGAATATATCTAGTAGTCCTGAAAACAGTAATGCAAACAGACATTTGTCCACAGATGTTCATAATGACATTATTTACAATTGTTATAAGCTGGGAAAAAAAAAACAAGTAGCCATTAACAGATGAATGGATAAACAAAAGATTGTATATACATATGATGGAATACTCTGCTGCTGTAAGAACAAATGGAATTGGTACACATATGGTAACAGATGAACCTGAGAACATTATGCTTGGTGAAATGAGTCAGACACAAAAGGACAAATGTGTGGTCTCACTAATATGAGCTAAATACAAAGAACAAACACATAGAATTAAAACCTAGAGTAAAGGTTACCAGAAGGTAGGATGGACTGAGAAAATGTACTGTTAATGTATGTAGGATTTTTAATTAACTTGATGTTAAAAGTGTGGAAATGATAACACATTTTAGTGAATACAACTAACATGGCTGTTTTATAAATGGGATTGTGGCTGAAAGGGGTAGTGTAGGAATGAAAATATTAATTGAAAGAAAGTTAAAGAATAATTAAGGGACTGAATAATTTAGTGAACCCAGAGGTGGGTGAGGATTGTGATTAATAATACAAATATAAAAATATTCTCCTATGATCTAGAGCAAATATGTATTAGTCAGCCAAAGGGGTGCTGATGCAAAATACCAGAAATCTGTTGGTTTTTATAAAGGTTATTTATTTGGAGTAGAAGCTTACAGTTACAAGGCTATAAAGCATAAGTTACTTCCTTCACCCAAGTCTATTGCCACGTGTTGGAGCAAAATGGCTGTCGATGTCTGTTAGGGTTCAGGCTTCCTGGGTTCCTGTCTTCCCAGGGCTTGCTTCTCTCCAGGCTAAGCAACTCTCTGTTCTCCACAAGGCCAGCTGTAGATCTCAGGCAAACAGTGTGTTTCTCTTCCTGGGGCTTTTTCTCTTTCCTCACAACGAAGTTCCTCTATATGCCTACTTCCCAGGGCTCCAGCTCAAAAACTCCAACATTGAAAACTCCAACTCTGTCCTTTGCCATGTCTTTTATCTGTGAGTCCCCACCAAGAAAGGGGCATGGACTCAATGCCCTACTGATGTGGCCCAATCAAAGCCCTAATCATTATTTAATCACACTCGGAGAAACAGACCAGTTAACAAACAATCCAGTATCTATTTTTGGAATTCATAAATAATGTCAAACTGCTTCAAAATATATGTCACTATTAAAAGGTGGTAAGAATATGGTGATACATGGGGAAAATACAATATATGTAACTTATGGACTATATTTAACAGCAATGTAGTATTATTCTTGCTTCAATGAAAAATAAGGTATAATATCAGCACTAAGTGTGAATGAAAAGGGATATGGGAATTTTTATTTTCAACTAAGGAAAGCATTAAAAAATTTACTGAGGCAATGACTGCACAGCTCTATGATGAAAGTGAGAGCCTCTGAGTGTACCTTTTTGATATGTTGTATAAGGTATGGAACTATGTAACACAGTGAAAACCATGTGGTGGAAGATAGACTATAGTTAACAGTACAAATATGAGAGAGTTTTCTCATGAAATATAACAAATACACAATACTAATACATGATGTTAATAATAGGTGTATATGGAAAAATATACCAATTGTTTGCAATTGTCAATAGTTACTGTTAATAGGCTGATCAAGTTCTTTCATAATCTGTAAAAAAATAATCCACAACAATGTAAGGTTTTGGTGTAGTGCTGATGTATGGGAACACTGCACATTATGTATGATTTTTTATAAGCTCACAACTTCTCTTATAAAAATATGTATTTAAAAAATTAGAAAATAAAGAAATTCTAATTTGAAAAAAAATATATATATAATGTAAAAAATAAGAGAAGTATGGAAAGAAGAAGAGAAGAAAGCAAAAAGGAAGCAAAATAATAAATAAAATAATTAAAGAGATATAAAGAATGTGAAATAAGATATTTAGAAGAGTAAAAAAATAGATCTTTGAGAGTCTTAAAAATGTGTGTTTATAAGATTAAATTAAAACACTTTCTTTGGATCAAAAGATTTTGGGACATGTGATAGTACACTAAATTATTTTTAAAATTTTATTTTATCCAGGATTGTAAAGTGAGTTTTATCACTTGCTATAAACTCACTTAAGGTATTATTTAAGTATAATTTCATATAATTCACCAGTTATTACAGCTATATAACAATCATATAACTTTTTAATATATCTGTTATGATTGTTAGATGATATGATATGTCAACTTGGCTAGAAAATCATGCCTGGTTGTTTGGTCAAGTACGCACTGGCCTACTTGTTACAGTGAGTATATTTCATGGACTTTAGTCATTAGTAAGTTGATTGAATCTATGTATAATTACATTTTACTATCAATGAAGGAAATTATATTTACAATCAGCTAAAGAAATTGCCTTTGGCAGTGAAAGACATATCACCCAATCAGTTGAAGGTCTTTAAAGGAGAAGTGATGATTTCAGCAGTCAGCATGAAGAATTTCTATCTCTACTTCAGCCATTCAGGTTTTTCTGGAGAATTTGTTAAAAACTTTCTTTGGAGTTCTCAGTTCAGAGCCTGCCTTACAAAATTTGGACTTCTTTATCCCAACTGTCACAGGAGAAAATATTATAAATTTCATTTTTACAGATATCTCCTGTTAGTTCTGTTTCCCAGAGAGCTCTAATAATGCTTGTTACTGGGAGTGGTGAGAAACAAATTCTTAAAAATGAGAATTCAGAACTTGTTCTGTGGATTTTGCAATTGCTCTTTATGCTGAATAGATTCAAAGGCAAAAATCACTCTGTTTTCAATAATTAAGATATGACTGATATTTCTTGGTGTGAGTTAACAGGAGAGATATGAAGACATCAACATTGGATATGGATACTCACCTGCTTATAAGAGGCAAGTCTGTGGGTGAGAGTGTTTTAGACACCTTACCAGAATTTTGTGGAATTAAAAGATATAATAATGTTCACTGATTGTTCCTAAATAAAGCTGGTACAGTTATAAAAGAAAGAGATGCATTTTGATTATAATTATAGTATAAACATTGCCATTATACTAAAGAGTTCTCTTGATCCCCTTAATTGTCAATCCTCACTCAACAAACTTAGCTCCTGGCAATCCTTGATCTATTTTCCATCTCTATAGATTTGTCTTTTCTGGACATTTAATAGAATTGGAATAATACATTTACAGTAAGCCTTCAAATTTACAAATAAAGTGCTGCACGAAGGATTCTTGAAGGATGTGAAAATGTTTATGTGTGCCTGGAAATAAAATCTTATTAGCTTCAGCTGTAGACCTGAGATCTCTGAAAATCAGACCCAGAGTCTCATTGTGTAGTAGCAGAGTTAAAACAGAAACTAAATTCTTAACCTTGCAGGGTGTCTACTGTTCAAGTGAGGTCACTGACTGGGAATAAATGGGACCCTGAAAATTGGAATTGGGACATATGTGTTGATAATGATGTCAGAAGGGACATTGACAACCTAACTTCTGCTGAGTCTTTACAATATAAACTAGTAATGGATTTCCTTGAGGAAACAACCACCTGACCTCCATCCTGCAGTGAGGAAATGGTCATCTAGCCTCCAGCTTGCCTTGAGGAAACATCCACATGACCTCCAGTCATATGTCATAATATTGCCTGCAGAGACCTTGATCAACAGTCCCTCCTACAAGATATTATACTGGTCCATTATGTTGATGATATCACATTGATTCAATCTAAGTCTAGAGTGTCAACTACTCTAGGCTTATTGGTAACATTTATGTCAGAGGATAGGAGATAAATCCAACAAAAATAAAGAGCCTTCCACTTAAGTAAAATTTCTAGGTGTCCAGTGGTGTGGGGATTGCCAAGATGTTCCTTCTGAAGTGAAGAATAAGTTGTTGCATCTGGCTCCTCTTATTATCAAAAAAAGATTCACTATGCAGAGTTGACTAATTTGGATTTTGGAGACAACATATTCCTCATTTGATTTTGATACTTCTGCCCATTTACTAAGTGACCAGAAAGGCTGCTAGTTTTGAGTGGGGACCTGAACAAAAGGCTCAGTAACAGATACAGCCTACTGTGAAAATTGCTCTGCCACTTGGGTTATATTATCTCACAGATTCAGGGCTTTTGGAAGTGTCATTGGCAAATAAAGTTGCATTCTGGAACCTTTAACAGGATCCTATAAAAAATCACAATACAGACCCTTAGGATTTTGGAATAGGGCCTTGCTATCCTCTGCAGATGAATAACCTCTTTATGAAAAACAGCTTTTCGGCATACTACTGTGTCTTAATAGAAACCTAACCCTTAACTATTGGTCACTGAGTTACCATGTGACCTGAGTTGCCTATCATGGCTGGGTATTGTCTGTCCCACTAATCCATAAATATGGACATGTACAACAGAACTCCATCATAAAATGGAAATAGTATATACAATATAGGGCTTGAGTGAATCCTGAAGGCACAAGTAACTTACCTGAGGAAATGTCTCAAAGCAATGGCCCACACTTCTGCCACATTGCCTTCTCTTTCCAGCCCAAAGCTATGGCCTCTTGGGGGGGTTCCAGAAAATCAGTTGACTTACAGAGTAAACTTGGGTCTGGTTCACAGATGGATCTTCACCATATAAAGAAACCATAAAATTATGAACATCTGCAGCACTGCAGCCCATTTCTGGGGCATCCCTGAAGGGAAGTGGTGAAGGGAAATTCTCCCAGTGGACCAAACTTTTTGAGCAGAGCACCAGTTATTCATTTTTCTTGGAAAAAGAAAGGGCCAGGGGTGCATTAGCAAACTAATTCATTGGCTATGACCAATGGTTTGGCTGGAAGGTCGGGATTTGGAAGGAACATGATTGGAAAATTGGTTACAAAGAAGTCTGGGGAAGAGGTATATGGATATACCTTTGTGAGTGGGCAAAAACAAAAGATATTTGTGTGCCACATGAATGCTCACCAGAGGGTGACCTCAGCATAAGAAAATTTTAATAATTAAATGACCAAGATGACTTGTACTATGGATACTATTCAGCCTTTCTCTTCACTGCTCTCATTACCTAATGGGTTCATAAACAATGTAGCTATGGTAGTAGGGATGTGCTCAGAAACATGAGCTTACACTCATGAAGGCTTAATTCCTGAAAGTGAACTCCTGCATACTTGATAACAGGTTGTTTACCTCGGACCACCTCCATCATAGAAGAGGCAACAATTTGTTTTAAAATGAATAGACATACTACAGATATGGGATTTTCTTCTCTGCTTGCAGTGTATCTTCCAAAGCTACCAGCCATGTACTTAAAGAATGCCTTATCCACCATCATGTTATTCCACACATATTGCTTCTGATCAAGAAAACTACCTTAAAGAAAATTATTTGGGAGAATGAGCACATGCTCACATGCTCATGGATTTCATAGGTCTTACCATGTTCCCCATTGTCCTGCAGTAGCTGTATTGAAAGAATGGTGGAATGGCCTTTTGAAGACTCAACGACAGTGCCAACTAGGTGGCACTACCTTACATGGCTGTGGCATTCTTCACAGGAGGCTGTGTGTGCTCTAAATCAGCATCCACTCTATAGTGCTGTTTCACCCATATCCCCGATTCATGGGTCCAGGAATTAAGGGGAAGACATGGGTGTGGCACCACTCACTACTACCCCTGGTGATACACTAGAAAACTTTTTCTTCCTGTTCCTTAAACCTTACACTCTGTTGGTCACAAGTATTAGTTCTTAAGGGAGGAATTCTTCCACCAGTAAAGACAACAATGTTTCAATTTAACTGGAAGTGAAGACTGCCACCAGGGAACTTAGGGCTCCTCATGCCTCTGAATAAACAAGCAGATAAGCAAATTACTGTACTGGCTGGGGTGATTGGTTCTGACTACTAAGAAAAATATAGGACTGCACCTACACATTGGAGGTAAAGAAAAGTTTGCCTTTAATATAAGAGATCTCCTAGGACATCTCTTTGTACTACCATGCCCTGTGATTAAAGCCAATGGAAAATGCAACAACCCAATTCAAGCAGGACTATCAATAGTCCAGATTCTTCAGGAATACAGATTTGGGTCACCCCACTAGACAAAGAATCAGGATAGCTTAGGTACTTGCTGAGGGTAAAGGAAACATAGAAGGGGTAGTAGAAGAAGGTAGTGATAAATATGGAGTATGACCATGTGACAAGTTACAGAAATGAGGACAGTGATGGTTATGCATATTTCTTCCTTGTTTTGTTTTAGGTATAACTGTATATTTACATAAAGAATATGTCCTTTCTTTCCTATCTTATACCCTTATTTTTTTTTAAAGATTTTATTTATTTATTCATTTATCCCCCCCTTGCTGCTTGTGTTCGCTGGGTCAGCTAACCACGCCACGTGGGCGGGCTTGCCTTCACCAGGAGGCCCCGGGAACCGAACCCGGGGCCTCCCATATGGTAAACGGGAGCCCTACTGATGGAGCCACAGCCGCTTCCCATCTTATACCCTTATTATATGACATTATAGTATATCAAGTTTAAGAGTGAACATTACCCAACGACTTTCACCTTATTGCGGAGAGATTTAGTGTATTTCTGGTTGTATGCAGGGCAGTATAGTTTTTTTAGGTGATTAACATGACTTTTTTTTAAAAAATTAAGTATGGTTTAATATGATGTGTAGGGATGTCAGGTTGACAAGCGGTAGAGTGTGATAGTTAAGCTCATGTACTTGCTACATGAATGGAGCCATGGAGACATCCAGTGAGCCTTCATGCTCTCATTATGTGCACACAAGTGCTTCTATTCATAATGGCCGCATAGTGCAAAGGATGGCAGATGGCAGAAGAGTGGTCCTAGGACATGACTATAAGGAGGGCAAACTCTGCACCAGTGAAAAAAACTAAAATTAAAATGTTGTGAGGTGCATACTTGGAAGGACATGAAATGGCTGTTGGTCAGGGGGATCATGATGGATTTAGGAACAATGACAGAAACATGGAAGATAACAATCAAGGACCAATTCTTCAGAAAGAAATACCTAAGAGCTTGGATATTCTGATCTGTGGTGGTGAGGGTGACAATGAAGAGAGTCCCCATAAGAGTTGTCAGATAAATGGAGAAGAGTATGATGTACAGTCTAATAGCATCCAGTAATCAGGGAATCACTTGAGCAAGAATTCCATTATCATAGTCATGTCAGTTAATTTCTCAGGCTTGCTTATTCATAATTCTAGAAATATAGATTTAACTGATAACTAGTCCATTTAGATATGCCCTCAGTAGTCCTTGTCTTAAGGTCATATGCACCTTTGATTAATCCTCAAAATTGCTTGATTGTGTTTCAGTGAACTCATCAGAATATTTCCAGGGAAACACCATCACATTATTAATCTATAGCCAACTTTAAAAGAAATTATTGAATTTATTAATTTAGTTTGATATAATAGTATTAACATTTTTTTAGCAAATCTATTTGATACATATTAATAAAACATAAATCCTTCAAAGTGTACAATCAATGGTACTTGGTATTATCAAATAGTTTTGCAATCATCACTTCAATCATTTTTAGAGCATTTTCATTATTACAATAATAATAACAAACCTCTCAATCTATCCTTTCTTTGCCATACATGGCTGCTATTCTGTTTCTGTCTCTCTAGTTTATTTGTATTCATATTCTGTAAAAATGGTCTTATATATGGAATATCACCCTTATTTGGATTTTACATGAGGTTTCACTATGTTATACAGTCCCATGTTACATTTATTATCTTTCCTTCTAGTAATACTCATGGCCTTAGACATATCCTTTCAACCACTCTCAAACCCATAGCTCTGCTAGTTACAAGCATTATGATGTGCTTTAACCATTTCACCCCAGTCTTACACATCTATTGTCTTAAAACACAGATAAATAATTCATGTTTAAATAATTAAATGAATACATGAATGAATAAATTTTTAAAATGATTAGAAAAATATATTTCAGTAAACTATGACTAACCTAACATCCAGCAATGTTGAGGAAGATTCATTTATTTTCATATCATGGATAACTCTGAACCATTTTTTATGTGTTCTGTTCTTCAGAAAATGATGAATAAACACATTATAAGAATAAATTAGAGACATACTTAACTATTGTATTCTCCATTTCTGAGATGAAATTCATGTCAATAATTACTGAGTGGCAGATACACAATACAATCTTACGATATTTGAACTAATAATTAAAGGAAAAGCATGTTGTATGTAAAACTATGAAAATATATTGGGAGAACAATGGTCTCATCTTCTCTAGTATTTTAGACACTAGCTTATTAAATATAAGGGAAATAATATTATTCCCAGGAATAGAGTAACTATGGAAATAATTGTATAGAAGCAATATTAAGAATAGATATTCAGCCATTTTGTTTTCTGGTTTAACCTATTTGGGGTTCAGACTACAGTTTTAAAGTACAATTCATCAACCTAATGATCTTGAGAAAATAGAAGCTGAGTTTTTAATCATAATATATCCGTCCCAACAAACAGTAGAAATGATAGGATTTGAAACATAATTTATCTAAATATAGTCAAAAGATCTGTGAGGTGAACAAATATAGCCAGATCCTAAGTTGTTCTCTCTAATCGTGGCTAAATATATTCAATTTTTGAACTATCAAGGGGAATTCTGCAAGACTTTGAACTATCTCGTCTCTATTTTAAGTCACAAAACTTTGTATCAGAACCACCAGTGCCTAGGGTTTCTTCAAAGATAATCAATTACACGGTTCTGGCCCCTAAAAGGAGAAAAAAGAAATACTAGTCATCTCAAAGGTCATAGAATATTAGAAGGCAGATTCAAATTCCTAGATGTTAGAGATTGAAAATTCAAATATTAAAAACTCAAAGAATATTAAGTAAAAACAGTTACTAAGGAGTCTATGAAAATGATTATAATATCTGCCAGTAATTCTGTTCTGGCCCAAATAAAATTTCATTCTCACTTATCTACGCTAGAATGGAATTACCCTTCCCTACACACCTCACTCCATCCCTGGTATAGTCAAATACATAATATTTATTGCAGAGGATAATTTATATAACATACACATCTAGTTGTAAATCAACTGCTAGAACCTAATCTTGTATCTTTATGCTGGGTTTAATGATACCAACATATCATTTGATAAGCTGAGTTTCCTACAGTGACCAAATTATTACTGTTTGGATGCTTTATAGTCACATCAGTGTGTTATCAAATATAAGCTTATCAACATTACAAAGAAGATAGAAATTAAAAATGGATAGTTTCAAAAGAAATGGATAGTTTCACATGCATTTAAATATTCAACGAGAGCAATATATACACTTAGAGAGGTAGAGCTGTTAGAAGAGTTTTCATATTAACACCCATTTACAAATGTTAACTATAACTCAAAATTATAGTTTTCAGAATCTCTGGAGCATCGATCTACCTCACTTACATTAGCAATATGTGAATACTACATATCCCATTGGAACGAGCTTCTATGAAATCAGTGATTACTGTCTCTATTAATCTTAAAGGATTCCCAGATAGAGATTATATTGATTATATTTGGCCAGTGAATGGGGCATATTTTAAACGTGTAATACCTTACCATAATTATTTTATTTTTGTCTTATTTATTGCTGTCACTATTCATTCTTCTCAGCCACAAGATCGTTTTAATTGATTCACTGGTTGAGTTGTTAATAGATCATATTGATGTAACTGTAGGGTGTGGAATTGAACAATGTAGATGAGGAAGAAGGTGAAGTATTTCTAGGCTCCTCACTGGCCTCTAAGGCATAGCTTGTTAAATTTCTCTTGAGAATAAAACAGAATCTGAGGAAGAATTGTAAAAGGCATTTGGAAAATTCTAGGAAAAATGATGAATTTTCCCAATTCATATTTTTGTTATAGTTGAAATTGATATTTAATATGAATGGTATTAAAACTTGGTCTTCTGTTGCTGAATTTCATGTAAAACATGAAAAAGAAGGAACAGTTCTCTAACAACATAAGGTCCTTTTTCTTCCATAAAACATTTGAAATGTGAAAGAGATAACTATATTATAATGGAAAAAGTAAGGACAATGCAGTAACGGCTGCTGCATATATGATTAACTTATGTAGGGATCAGTGAAAGCTAACCACTTCTTTACATAGGAGCCCTCTAAATTTCAGAGCAATTGAAAATAAAATGTGGTGAATTAAGTTTAAGTAAAATGAGAAGGAGTCATAGAGTTATATTTTCCTCATTTTATTATAAAAGTAGCTTTCTGTTAAAATATTAAGTAACATGAAAGACCAGGTTATAAATTTCACATCACATAAATAATACATATCTACATCATTTAAAATATAAACAAAATGAAATAAATATGAGTTACTAGGAAAATATTTGTAATACATTATATATATATATATATATTAAATAAAATAAATAAGTAAACAGATAAAAGGAATGGGTATCATATATCTCATGGAACTTACTGTCAGTTGTAAGTGGGGAGCAAGTTCATGGAAAATGAGATGAAACTAAAAAATACTCAAGAATATTGTATATCAAAGTGGTGTTGGGATTTTAGGTACAATTAAAATAAGACCCCTTTTCCTTTTCTGAGTTCAAACAAATTTAGAGATCATTTCTGAAATCAGATCCATGGAACGAAAACAGCTTTAATACTAATGAAGAGTGAAGCAAAGGGCACAGAGGTGGCCTGTGACCAGTTGGCACCACCTAAAAACTATCCTACAACTTAGCGTACATTTGGGAAAACACAGTGAGGCAATGTCTGGGTCTAGAGGGCAGACAAACAGACTCACTATTACTGTGAAGAGAGAATAAAAAGACAAAAAAAGAAAAACCCTCAAAACAGAATAAAAAATCAAAAACCCACATGTGTTAATTTCCTAAAGCTGGATTAACAAAG
Source organism: Tolypeutes matacus (assembly GCA_026826555.1). Lineage (NCBI taxonomy): Eukaryota > Metazoa > Chordata > Mammalia > Cingulata > Chlamyphoridae > Tolypeutes > Tolypeutes matacus. Next base: position 251,550 of record JAKSZT010016069.1, on the reverse strand, counting down.
TACCATAAATAGATAATTTTAGACAATGAAAACTTATCCTCCCACAATTCAGAAGTCTGAAATCAAGATATTGGCAAGGCCATGATCTCTCTGAATGTTCTAGAAGAGAATCTTTCCTTGCCTTTTCCTAGTTTCAAGTAGTTAACTGCAATCTTTGTTTTCCTTGGCTTGTAGAAGCAGAACTCTAATTTCTGCCTCTCTCTTCCCCTAACTGTCTTCCTTCTATATCTTTGTGTCTTCTCCTTTTCTAAGAAGGACTCACCCTAATCCATTTTGACTGCCTCTTTACTTGATTACATCTGCAAAGACCCTATTTCCAAACAAGGTCATGTTCACAGGTGCTGGGGTGAAGATGTCAACATATTTTTGTAGGACCACAATAGCACTCCCTTACTACTCAAAGCTTCTTTTATATTTTACCTATACAATATCAAACCACTTATCTGGAAACAAACTCTTCCTTCTAGGGAGAATGAATAGATCAAGAAGCAATTTGCTGAAGTCATTGAGAGGCAATTTTCCCCCCTTGAAACAGATTCAAAGGCCCATATACTCACCTCCTTTTGGATGCTTCTTATTATGACTGTTTTGTTGGTTTAATTCTGGGACAACTAGTTGGCCTTTTAAATTTTAACCAGAAAACTTTCAAAAAATAGGAACAGTTGTCTCATGAACATTAGCTAGAATGACTCAGAGCACTGAATTTGAAAATTCAGTAAGGATTATTCAACATCAAATTCTGTCCAGCCACATAATCCATATTAACTCTTCTGAATATCTACAATGAGATAACAGGTATGGAAAAATTCCCATAATCTCAAAGAAGAGGCACAATCAATTATCAATTCCAGTTATCAATTTCTCAGGAGTGGAAATTAAGAAGAAAAATAAAATGGACTTTCAGTGGTAATTTCCTTGGTGGTTTGTTTGTGTATATCTGCAGCCTGGCCTTCCTTTATGAGAATAGTCATTGCCGGCTTTTCCTGATGAGTCCCCCTCTTAATGAATGCCAGATTGCTTTTACAGTCTACATCTCCACTTTTCCACCTAATGAGGAATGCCAGCTCCTGAGCAGGCCCCACTGGTGGAGGAGGAGCAACCACACACCCACCAGGAAGCCGCATCCACTGGCCCAAGCATGGAAACCTAGACCACAACCTCCACTATTCTAGCTTCTGTGAAGGAGCTTCAGTTTCAATGACTCATCTGACAACTGGAAGTGGAAAGGGAGATTGGTGCCAGCCAGCTAGAAAGATATAGGTTTGGTGCAGAATCACCAAGGATTGCCAGCACAAGCTCAACTGAGAAATAATTTCCTTGGTGATCAACAGATGTGCCAAATACTTGTGTAAGCAAACCATGAGTTTCTAATGCTCTCCATCCCAACACCTAACTCACCAAGGCAGAGCCTGAACAAGGGACTCTCTATTTACCAGAGCAGACCTCTCTCCATGAAAGTGAGAGATCATTGGGTAACTCAAGAAGTTCAACACAAATGAATTCTTATTCTGTCAGTGGATACCAGGAAACTGCAAGGACTTAAGCAAGGTAGATAATATCAACAGATAGCAGTATCCATTCATAGGATCAACTAACAACCATTTGGTGAGGAATTCTAGAGCTAAAGGACAAACTCTAGTTCAGTCACCTGTAGCCAATCCAACCATGAGAAGAATTAGTTCAGTTCCATTTAAAGAACAGCTCGTTCTTATGTTATAAGCAGAGGTGTGTCTCCTTCAAGAGGGGCAGTCACTGAGAACTTCTCTGGGAAGTGGATTTGGCCCTCCATCAGTAACTGACTCCCAGCCACTGAACCCCAGTGCATATTCCTCCACCACATTGACTGTCCAGTAGGTGACCTCTCTGTAGTCTGCAGAAAGACCTGCCTTTCCAGCAGCTGCTTGATAGACTGGGTACATCTCCCAAGAGACCAAAGGACCAACCTCTCAATACCAAACCCCCACCAGAGTGGGATCCCCACTAACCATGAACAGATGCACAAACTTAAGTAGTTTCACCATTCAAAGGACATGTGGGGTAGTCAACCCCCAAAACTCTCAGGGATGACTGCCATACCATAGTATCCAGGACATTCACTGTGAAGGACTCTTTACAACATGGAGCAATTTGGATAGCAGAAATAGGGCATTTGCAAGAAGATGGTTCCACCTCAACCAGACAAACAGTCTTATGGATTTCATATACTAGTCAGCACAGACATCTTGGGCAAGAACTTTGTTCAGCTATGTCTCCTAACTTGCACATCACTCCTATATATGAGGAGAGAGCCTACTAGAATCCAGTGTACTGCTGCCCCAACCATGGAACAATAGACCTCCAAGGAACACAGACAGCCTTGTATCTTATAGGTATAGGTGTTGGAAATCTGCAAAGGACCTTCAGCCAATGAAGTACCCTTACATAACAAAGAAACAATCAGGTCCTTAAAACAACAGCTACCAATACTGAATCCTATAGTCTCATACAATACTGAGTTCAAGAGTGTGGTTATAACAGGCTTCATGCAACTCTGGCAGATGATGGCACCACAAGATCACCATTTACAGACACCATTCAGAAAGGTACCAGGGAGTTTGTGTGGAGTGTTCCTTAGGTGCCTGAAGTCATTCACATGCTGCAGCACCAGTCCCGGTAGTTCAGGTATTGGCCTACCTGCAGCACCTGTGACTCAGTGACAAGAAAAGATGGAGGTGTGTAGGTTAGAGGGGATATAACATCTGGTTGACCTTTGAACCACAGACTTTTGGAAGTTCAGAAGAACACTTGTGATGTTCTCTGAAACCTGACTTTGATAAGTCTACAGATGAAAATAAAATAGCAACGAAAAATATTGGTAGGTTACCTGCCTTGTTGAGATTGTTGAGAAATTCTATTGATGCCAAAGTAAGGGAGCTTGTTACAGGAGTTCTTTGGAATTTATCCTCATGTGATACTGTAAAGATGACAATTACTCATGATGCTCTCTCAACCTAAATAATTACTGTGATAATTCCATATTCTAGATAGAATAACTTATTTTGATTATGATAATAAAATTAAATTTCAGACTTCATAAGTTCTGCATAGCACAACAGGTTTCTTGAGGAACCTCAGCTCCACAAGGGAGGATACACAATAGCAAATGTGGTCTTGTGATGAGCTGGTGGACTCGCTGTTGTATGTGATCCACATGTGCCTGAACAGATCTGATTACAACAGCAAGATGGTGAAGAACTACGTGTTCTCCATTAGGAACCTGTCTTATCGGCAGGAATTGGAAGACCCCAGGCCCAGCTGCTGGGACTAAACAAATTGAATAACCTCCTAGGAAAAGAGTCTCCCAGTAAAGACTCCAAGCCAGGCTAGTGGGGAAAGAAGAAGAAAAATAAAAAGAGGACACCATAAAAGGATCAATGGGATGCAGTTGACCCTATCTCATGGCAGTTGAAGTCTCCCAAAGAGGTTGAGATGCTTTGGCATCCATCAGTTTTAAAACCATATCTGACTCTTTTAGCAGAAAACTCCAACCCAGCACCTTAGAAGGCTTTGATAGATCTATCCAGAACCTCTCTGCTGGCAACTGAAAGTTTGCAGCATACATCTGTGTGGTTGTCCAAAAAGAAAAAGGGTAGAACTTCTGAGAATGGCTCATGACAGATTAGTTTTTCTGTGGTAACTGCCTTGAGGAATATGGTGCTAGATGTTTATAACAAGGAGTTCATAGGCAAATACACCACATGAGACCTGGTCAACCAGCTGCCCAGTGGCAATGGACCCAGCATACTGTCTAATGAGACCATGGCAATCATCTACTGTGCTCTTCAGGATTTCACCAACAAAAACATGGAGAAAATCAAAGCCATGGCCAACTTGGGAGAGATAGAAAAGCTTTGAACATAACCAAAGGCAGAGGAGGCAGATCATCTCTGAAAGCAGTGAAGGCAGGAGCCCAGGCCTTGAATACTTTATGGTGCTATCCACACCTCTGGAGCATTTGTAAAAAGGATCAGTGGAATCGGAACCATTTTATTACACCTGTGTCTCTATTAGAGAGAGAAAAATTCAAATCACATCCTTCCTTTTCTACCATCAGCCACCAGATGTCACCCATCATTCAGTCAGTCTCTAGGAAACCTTCACCAATTTACATCAGTTCCTATTCCTCATCAGCAAGAGAACAAAATAGGTGGCTACAGCATCACCAACTTTATTGTAGTCAAGATGACTCCAAGGAAAAGAACTTTGATTCATACAGATTGTATTTGCAGGAATTTGATGACTGAGTTCATTTTCCAACTTGTACTGATTGCTCAACACATGATGGACAGAATGTAACAACAAATTACATAGACTTTTATTCCATTAAATGAAATTCTTACTGAGCAGAACAGTAACCAGTGTCCCTAGACTCCTGGGTATACCCTCAAGATGATCAGTAGAGGAATTTCTCTTTCTAACCCTGTTTGATTGAGATGAACAGTCTGTCTTGCTAATTTGATGGTGAAATGTGAAAGTGAAATGGTAGCATATATTTACTTCTTGTTTTTCATCCAGCCTGATAATCTCTGACCTTGTTTGGATTGTTTTTCTTCCATTAACATTTAATGTTATTACTGATACAGTTGTGTTGATGACACATGCCTTTTTGTGCTAAAATTCTTGCTTCACTGCTTTCTTTTATATTAGATAAACATTTTCTGGTATAACATTTTAATTCCTTTAATGCTATTTTCACTATATTTTTTCAGTTATTTTTCTTAGTGCTTGGTCTAGGGCTTACCTTAAACACAACTTATCAAAATCTGCTTCAGATTTATAAATATATTGACAGTTCTAGTGAGATTCAGAAACATTGCTATAGGTACTTTCATTCTCTCTTTATCCTTTTTATATTTCATTGTCATATATATTACATCAATATGTTACAGACACAACACATTTTTATAATTATCACTATATATAATGTTATGTTATTTAAAAAGGCTAAACAGGAAATTATATATGTATATATATATGTATATATATACACACATATGAAGTGAGGGAAACAGTGAGAGAGAAAGGATGTGAGGTGTTTTTTTTATTTTTTTTATTTTAATGGAAAGTAAAGGTATCTTAATTAATCAGAGTCATGGGTGTTAGACTTTCTCCTGGAAGCTCTGTGCTAGCTTGCATTCAGGCTCTGTGATTTTAAAGAATCAATCCCATGTATACATTTTTTCCCCATAAGTGCATTTATCATATTCATGAAAACTTGGAAGTTCTCAAACACTGGTACCTAATAATTGTTGAAATTACTATTCTGTTAATAGAGCCAAGTGCCTATTGTAACCTGTGCTTTCCTCTTTGTTGGATATTAGAAACTTCCTAGTCATCACTTTCCTTCTGCTCCTGCAGAAGTTTTCTGCCTGCAGCCAGGTGATGGGATCACTGCAATGACCATCAGATATGGAAATAAATGGTTCCATCCTACTTAAAACCAATGCAGTTATTAAAATTACAACTTAATGTATTGTCCCACAGCCCAAATAGGAAATAATAATTTGTTTTTACCTATGCCTCAAACTATACAAAATAAAAAAAAATTAACATCATTCTAATCATGCTACTAAAAATTTTAAATGCATTAAAAATAAAAGTTTATTCATTGGATGTCTGCTGGTTAAAAGTCTTATTTTTTTTTTAATTTATTTATTTTTTTTATTATGGGTAAAAATCAAAATTCTCACAATACATACAAACATTTGTAAAATGATATATAAATATATATGCATATATGTGTATTTGCTTACAAAAATGTTATTTTATATATATATATATATACATATATTTTAAGAGGTGCTTAGATTACCTAAAATATTATACGGAACCCACTCGGATTCCCATGTTGCCCACCTCCCACACCTCCCACCACATCCAACACAAACATCTCCCATAGTGTGGCCCACCAACCTCAATGAACTTACACATCCTGGAGCCTTGCCACCAACCATAGACCACAGTTCACACTGTAGACCACACTCTCTCCCACTCAGTTCTGAGTGGTGTGTGCTGATTTAAAATGGCCTACATCCATTGCCACAACAGTACTCAGGACAACCTCCAACTCCCAAAGAAACCCCTGTATTTCAACTGCTCATCCCCTCCCTACCCAAAAAACTGTCAAGTGGCCACTGGCTCCACC